>CM046880.1:299656374-299873747 GCA_025667525.1 Glebionis coronaria | reverse complement strand
ATATAGTTTTTATCAAACTATCAGCTTTCAACGGATTTGATAAGTATTTACCACAAACCGTTTGCTTATGGACTAGCCAGTTCTTATGTGTGTTAGACATGGTGAACTGAGAACCATTTGTGAAGTATGACTGAAAGTCAAACACTTAAGATTCTTTCTCAACTTCTTCCTCATCTTTTAAATCCTTGATTTGTTGTTTAACCATTCTGATCAACTCCAAAGCATCAACAGACTCTTCTGTAACTTCTAATTGTTGTTCTAATATCTTTTCCAACAATTTTCTTTTGAAAGGGTAAGTTTTCTCTTGCAGCATATAGTATGTAACATCATCTACATCCAAAATATGCAATCCACATGACCTGTAATATCTCCAGTAACTAGGAACCTGATTCTCTAATTCCTTCAACATTTCTTGATCATAATTGTGTGGCTCATACATAAAGAGAAATTCCCAATATAATAGTGATACTTCAGTTTTACCTGCACTCCCTTCTTGAGCTAACCTTGAAAGATCTTGAATATCTTGTCTGTCAAGAATGTGAAGAATATCCTCCAAAAGTCTGAATACTCTTGTTGTGCCATCAGTTCTCTGAATTCCATGAGCTTCAACTCCTTGATCTGTAGAGTAAATCCACTTAGCAATGGATGCTCTTTTTCTAAAAATCTCTATATCAATACATTGATCTTCAAATTTCATAATCTTCAAGTACTTCTTTAAGCTCTCATCATCATCACTATCCTCTGCTGTTGTTTTAGCTATCTTAGCTTTCTTCTTTAGCTTTGTTGACCTTTTCCTTTTAACACTCTTGGAAATTCCCTCAAGCTCTGTTGAACCCTCTTCCAAGCTTGTATGTACCGTCTCCTCAGTATGTACTGGTGACTGTGTATGTACTGCTTGTACATTTTCAGTCTGAGCAATACTTTGAGTTTCAACTCCCGTATTCATTCTTTGAGCAGTCTCTTCCTCCCTTGAACTTACTTTCTCCTTTCTATTCTTCCTCACATAAGTGGTCTTGATAGGTGGAGATGTACTTGTAGGTTCAGCAGTACTTGGCTCAATTCTAGGAGTACTACCAAATTGTCTTTGTTGTTGCAAATGTTTCTTGAATTCTTCAACAGCTTTCTTATCTGCTTCAGATCCAATTTCAACAAAATTCAATTCAGTCCTCTTACTTTGCTCATAAAAAGTCTTTATTTCTTCAAAATTCTTCTTGACCAGCTGAATATGAGTAAATCCTTTAACTTTCTTTAGAAAGTTCATCATCTGATTTCTAATCTGCATAGTAGTTGGAGGCTTAATCTTTTCTTTCCTTCTCTTTTCAGCAAAGAATCTTTGTTGCTCCCTGACCAGATCATCAATCAATTTTGATTTATCTTCTTCATTATATGCATCTTTCTCTTCAGCTATCAATGAGTCTGCAAGAAGCTCACTTGCATGTATCTCAGCTTGAATCCTGTCATACTCTTGTATGCTCCATTCTTGCTGTATTCTTTTAGCTTCTAGCAAATCTTGCTTTGCTGCAAGTTCTTCCTGCAATTCATTTTCACGAATTTATGCTTGCATTCTATAAGCAAATTCCTCATCATGGTCTATTTGATTAAATCTGTACATGACTTTGTTTATATCATCATCTGAATCACTTTCATCTTCAGATTCTGATAATAATTGCTTCTTCCCCTTATCCTTTGGATTAATCTTAGGTAGCTTATTTTTCAGCTTGGGAGCTGTTTCTTCATCAGCTTGCTGTTGAATGACTATACCTTTAGTAGGGTGTGAAGCTTGAACTTTTTACCTTGAATTTGATCCTTTGTGGCAAGAACTTTTTGTTGTGTCTTTTTCTCTATTTCTGCTTGTTTAGTCTTCTCAACTAAATTCGTCTTTAAATCAAGAAGCAATCGGGCTAAAGTCTCATTTTCTCCAAAAGAAGTTTGACTTTCTAGTGAAGGATGATCACCAGCGGTACTTGCAATCGGCTTAGTTGGCTTAGCAGTACTTGGGTCTTCAACAATGTCAGCAGTACTTGCAGTCGGCTTAGTTGGCTTAGCAGTACTTGGATCTTCAACAATGTTGACTTCACCAGTATTAGACACACTTGTTTCTTCAATAACTTGTGTATCCCCAGATACTCTTTCTTCCATAGAAGCCATCATATCAACTTGCACCTCTTCAGTCTTGTCATATTCATTGCTCATTCTTGATCTAGACAGTACTTACAAAGTCTGTTTCCTTTGAAACCATACTTGTCCTTGTGGTGATAAAGTTGAATATGTGAATAGAAATTTCCTCCAACTTCTCATAGAAAGCACTCAAATTAGCTTGAAGTGGTGATTGAGTTGATGGTTCTGACTGAGTTGCCAATGTTTCTGCAACTTGTGGCTCCTCTGGCTGATTTACCAACTTTTCTTGAACTTTTGGTTCCTCTAGCTGAGTTACCAACATTTCTTGAACTTGTGGTTCCTCTGGAGTAGGTTGTGGTTCTTACTGTTGAATCTCTATATCTTAAGGTCCATCCACACCAGTCTCTAAACCAGTTCCATCTTTATAAGTCCCCATGACATCTTCATCCAACTCAAAATTGATGTCATTTCCAGAGATCCTTGTCTGATTATCAGAAGAAGGTGGTTGTTCTTCACTATTCCTCCCCTTTTTGGTTGCATTCAGTTGCCTTTTCTTATGGTTCTTGAATCTTTGCTTCTTGATTGCAGATTTCTGAACAGATCTATATTGCCTCATCCAAGGTGACACTTTGTTCCTTAACTTGAGTAGGCCCCATAGCCTCCAATTCAGCAATCCTCTTGTCTTGAACAAGCTTTTCTTTCTGCAATACCTGTACTTGTTAGGACAAACTTGTACACAAAGCAGTTAAATTTGCAACATCCACCACCTCTGGTGCTTGTGCTTGTGGTGAACCACTAGCAGCAATAGAAGCAGCAGGTGTATGGATCATCTCATCAGTGTTTGGTGGAACACCAATATTGTGAGAAGAAGATTATGAATCTTCTAGGGAATGGGAACTCTGGTGAGAAGGAGTTTGCTGAGAAGCACTAGCATTGCTAGGTTCCTCACCTTCTTGATTGGCAGGTTGGGCTATGAGCAAACAATGGTGTTACTGTTTCTGAAAAGGCATTGCCTTGTTTGGCCAAGAAAGAGAAAGTTCTCTTTGTGAATGAAGGAACATCCCATGTATCAATTAATTCTGGTAGGTTAGGTATTTGGCCACTAACTAAAGTCTGAATGAATCTAGGATACATTAAAAACTTCTTAGTCCCTTCCAAATTCCTAGTCATGCCTTAAAAAATTAATTTGGAAAAATTAAAAACCCTGTTACTTGCTAGACAAATACCAGCAGATGCCAATGCAGCAGGTATTTGATCAAAAGATGTACTGTTTAAACTTAAACAGTGAATAATAGCATGAAAAAGCAATTTCCATTGAGGTGAAAATAAAGCTTTAAAGAAAGTAAGACTTTCCCTACCACCCCCATAGCCCATGGCTACAAGGCCATCATGAATCTCTGTATTATTAAGCATACAAAGTCCATTTTCGTCATTTAATCTCAAACTTGCTCGTAGCAGTACCTCAGTGACATATATATTTGATAGGTGTAAAAACACCCATCTTTTTACCACTTATTTATAATAATAACCAAGCCAAAACGTGTATTTTATGTCATAAATGTCGAAATTATGCGTGGTTTGTGTTTTTATTGTGTTTTAGGACCGAAAGATGAAAAAGGAAGAAAACACGGGCTTTCACGGGCTTTTATCGAAGAAGACGAGAAAAGACAAAGTCAAAAGATCAAGCATGCAAAAAGAACGGAAGTCCAAGGCCTATTCTGAAGATTTATCGAAGGAAAAGTCTAAACACGGAATTTTAATGAAGTCGAAGAACCAAGTCTAATTAAAGAAGAAAACTATAAGACGAGTTTAATTTATATCGACAAATCCCGAGACGACTTCGAAGAAAGACAAAGAATTTAGATCGAGTCGAGACAAGAAGAAAGAAAGAAGAAAGCATCAACACTCCTCTCCTCCTATATAAACCCTCCTAATGTGTCATTAGGAGGTGGTTAGAAAATTAGGATTAGATTAGTTTAGGATTAGGAGTAGCTTAATACTTTCTCTCTCTAGCTTTTCTTAATGTTTTTCAAGCTTTTTCATTAATCTTGTAATTTGAATCTTTAATCATCTTAATTTCAAGCTTTTTCAATTAATAATTCTCATTCTTCCTTTCTTAATCTTTTAATCTTGTTTAATTTTGATAATCTTGTGGTTTAATTAATCATGTTCTTGTTTGATTGATGTTTTTGATTGATTGTGATTATTGGTTTTTATATGTTTGATTTTTATAGCTTATAGTGTTTTAGTGCTTGTTGTGTTAATTTTCTTGTTTTTAATTAAGTGCTTATTAGTTAATTTTTATAAAAATTTGTTTTTAAATATTTTTATTATTTAATGTTTTTAAAAGTTTTTAAATTATCGCTTATTAGCTTTCTTAAAAGTGTTTTGATTAAGTTTTTAGATTAGTGCTTATTAGTTTTTGGCTTATTTTTGGTTATAGCTTATTTGCACTTTTGTCTAGATCCGGATTCAAATCCCTTATTCCGGATAAGGGTTTGATATCCCTTATTCCGGATAAGCATATAAAGTTGTTTTCTCCGGATAAAGCCACCTAAAACCATTATATTCCGGATAAGGTTTCGAAGGCCTTATTCCGGATAAGGATACTAGACTTGTTTTCCGGATAAGGATTACAACTTTTTCCGGATAATTTCTCTCAAGTGTTTTCCGGATAACGTCCCTCAGACGTATTCCGGATAAGGGTTTGATATCCGTTATTCCGGATAAGTGTTTCAAGATTGTTTTCCGGATAAGCGGTAGGAAGGTTTTTCCGGATAAGAATGTTTAGAGGATTCCGGATAAGGGCTTTTAGTAGTATACTCCGGATAAGCTTTATTAAGTTGGATTCCAGATTAGGACTTAGTTTGGATTCCGGATAAGTGACTATTTACGGATTCCGGATAAATGCTTAGTTTTGGATTATTCCTCTTAGTATTTTCTAGATCTTCTTAAGCTTTACTTTTCCCGCCTTTTTCCTTAGTCTCACTTTTAGTTGCCTTGCCTTAGTTTATTTTAAGTTTGCGTTTTAAGCTTCCGTTATTTATTTTTATAACTTTAATTTCTCGTCATTTACCTTTTAATCATTTTTAGCTTTATTTTCCCTGCTTTTTACTTTAAAGTTTTGCAATTTTATTTTACTACAACGACAACCTTTTATTTTATACACCAAGAACAATTGAGTCGCACTTTCAACCAATGATCAATTCGAAAAGACTTGGAATAACGAACTTTCATAACTAAGTAAAATCTAGTTATTAAATGGCGCCACTGCCGGCTCTTTTCGTGAAGATTAACGGTTTTTTGTGAGAGACGCGTTGGATTTTGGGATCCGTTCACTCGTGAACGTTATTTTTCGTGTCAAAAATTTTCAAAAACCATAAAAATATAAATTTCAAAAATCCAAAAACAATTAAAAAAATCATAAAAAGTATTTCTTTTTCGAAAGTTTTGCACCAAAAATATTCTTCTTGCTTATCTATTGTTCTTAATGAACTCGTATGTTGCTTGTGCTGCAGAGTGTGGATGACCATTGTATGGCTTTCAAACATGTCAATGGTGTACATGTGAGCGGTGTGGAAATGATATCGACAATACACAATTTGGATTTTGTCCAACGTGCAATTCGACTAATTCATCCTTTTCTAATCCACCTACTCCCCCCCTTGCATATATTGTGGAAGCGATTCTCATTGGCATGTTTCGTGTCCAATTCGATACCCGCCTCATGGCGAGCAAGAACTAGGTTACAATTATGACAATGGTAATAGCTATCTACATGAAGCACCGGGTTTCTCTCAATGCCCGTGGTGCAACAATTGTGGGGGCCCTCACGATACTTCATATTGTCAGCCAATGAATTATTATGAGCCAAATCTGTGTCCTCATTTTTTCTTCACCGATGGATTATTATGAACCAAATCCGTGTTCTAATTCTTCTCAACCGATGACTTACTATGAGCCACATCCGTGCTATAATTCTGGTTTTCCCAATTTTGAGCCCCTACAATACACCATCGATCATCAACCTTCTGTTGAAATGTGGCTTGAATACATTCAACAAGAATTAGCTAGCATACGCGAAGCAAGGGAGGAGGAAAAGCGACAGCAACAAGAACAAGTATCTAATCTAAGTGATTATACTCCTCCTCTTGTGCGTCCATACTACTTTTATGATGATGACGAGGATGATATCTATAATCTCAACCCATCTTCTGAGATTACTACTCCTACTCTTGATATCCCTAATGCGTCTAAGGATAGTGATATATCGAGTGAGATTAGTGATTTTGGTCTTGATAAATTCTTTGATGAGGTTTGTGATGCACCGAATTTTGTGGAGCCTACGGACGAGGTCGCTCTTAATGATGATTTTTCTCCATGCTATGAGAATTTCACTTTTGAAATTTCTCCTTCTCCTCCGGACGATGAAGGCGATGTTGATTTATTCTCTCCGACATACGAGAAGTTCACCACTGAACTTGGTCTTGTAGATGAGGTGGAAGACGTTATTCTTCGCGACAAATTACTGAAAGTTCATCTTCTTATTGGTAAAATTGAAGCGTTGAATTCTGCTCCTATTTCTGAGTCTTTACCTCCGTCTATTACTTCAGTCGAGAATAATGATACAGCTATGGAGGAAATCGACATTCTCTCAATACCTCCGGGTATTGATGATGATGACACGGAGGGGGATATTCTTTTTGATAATTTGCTGCATGAAGATATTGTCCCAAGTCTCCCTCCCGAGCACCTTTCATCCACTCCTTTAGACACCATTACGGAGGATGAGTGCTTTGACCCGGAAGGTGACATTGACCATTCCATGATTGACACCTTTACGGCTTTGCCGATTAGTGATAATCATATGTCTTTTGGGGATGACATTTTCATCCCTTTACCCACCCCACCCCTCGTGGATCATGATCTCACATACTTTTCGTATGTTGAGAGGACTTTTCTACCCTTTAAGACTTATCCTCCGGCCTCACCTTTATTAATGTCCTCCGGGAATGAGGACAAGGTCTTTGATCCTGGTATTACATTTGAGGCTTCCCCATGGACTATTTAATTCGGGGACGGGTCAGGCTCGTGACTCGGTTAACAAAAACAAGCGCTTTTTGGGAGGCAACCAAATTATCTATCCTTTTATTATGTTTTTCTAATAAGTGTAGGGGGAGACCCTAGTATGTGTTTGTTGTTTTCTTTCTTATCATGTGCAGGGATTCGAGCTTTCAAAGATCCATTCTTGATGACTTTTGACGACCCGTGATTCCGTGTATCCGTCTTCCTGGTTTTATCCTAAACTCTTTTGATTCATTATTTTATCAATTATGATTGAAATAGGAATCACTTTAGTTGTCCTTTCCTTAGCAAGATTTAAACAACGTGCACAATGTCCTAAGTGTAGAGGAGTTTACTTCCACATGCTTAAACATTGAGGACAATGTTTATATTAAGTGTAGGGGGACTTCTATCGAAGTTAAGTGGGCTTTTCTTTGTATTTGTCCTCATTTTAACCGGAAAATTGATTTTTCGACATTTTTCAAAATTTTTAATCTATTTTGGCCTAGTTGTATTGACCTTTGTTATAGTTATTTTATTTCTTTACTAGAATAAATTTTGAATAAAGTGGTTTTAATTTCCAAACGTTGTGAATCTTTTGACTCAACCCGAGTTTACTTATCCAAGTTTACTCTAGCAGTATCCTTAACGTGTTTAAGTCAAGTTTTGCTAGGCTTTTATATAGGGAGCTTTAAAACGCGAAAGTCTTAACTCTTACGGGTTAAGAACAAGAACTTTTCTCAAGTTCCTATAATTGATCCTATAAAGTCGTTTATTAAGGGAACTTTAAAATGCGAATTCTAAACTTGAAAGAGTCTAAGAAGTTGCAAGATCCTATAGATGACTTGAAAACCCAAAACTTTGATTTAATAGGCTAAGCATCCACGAGTCTCATTCCTTGAGATTTTAAATTGTGGAGAACGAGAGATGATAGAGTCAATTATAAGTTTGGTATTCTTTCGTGAATTTATTTGAGTTGATTATAAGCTTATTCTCCCATCACTTGCTAATAAATTTAATTGCAATAAATAAGGTTGTACGATTTGAAAAGTTACTTAGCTTCTAGTACAAGATCGTTTAACAGTTGCTCGGTATTAATTAGAGTTCATAGCCAAGGCATAACTTATTGAAGTGGGATGCGAAGATTGGCGAGTCCAAAAAGGCCCTAACAAGGCATGAGGGCTACATTTTGTTGCTAAAGATCCAAAAGTGATGTGAAGAATCATTTATCGAAGATTAATATGAAGGATCGAGACACACGACGAAAAGCAAATACTCCCCTAAAGATCATGGAGAAGTCTATCCGAAAAGACCCTAACAAGGTATGAGGATAAATAGATCCAAGTCCTAAAAGGAGGCAGATCGTTGTATATCAAAATCCAAAATAAAGATTGGAGAAAAATGCAGAAGTCATGGTCCAAGTATGAAGAATCTCTCAAAACTTCAAGTGAAGAAATTCCTATTATGAAGAGAAGACCATTATTTCATGAACGTCTCTCAAGATTCGAAGTATGAAGTCACTGCCAAATATCGGTCCGAGAAAGGTCTCAAATCGTGAAGCGAGTTATGCCAAGATATGAACTTTAAGAGGTCCCGAGAAGCAGTTTTAAAAGATTTTGTCCTTTAGCTAACTATTGATTAAATCGTCCCACTTTATTTTCAGCCTAAATAACTATCAAAATAAGTCAAACAATGCATCCTTGTGATCATTCAAGACAAATTTAAAATATAAGAGATACACCTAGGAATAAGGGAGTCTAAGTGAATAATTGGGCCACATGAGTTCGTGTTAGTTTGCTAACTTATAATAACAATGATCTCGTTTTTAAGCTTGGTATGGGGAACGTGAAACTTGAGGATGATAAACATTCATAGCAGCCAAAACCCCAATGTAAGTTTTTGATTTCTTTACTTGTTTTCTTTCTTTAAATATTTTTCTGTCTCTTTAATAAAGGCCAAGATAGATTGATTATGATGAAAAATGTAAAGCTTGCTTTGTAATTAATGCATTGCATGAGGACATTGCAATGGTCAAGTGTAGGGGATTTGATAGGTGTGAAAACACCCATCTTTTTACCACTTAATTATAATAATAACCAAGCCAAAACGTGTATTTTATGTCATAAATGTCGGAATTATGCGTGGTTTGTGTTTTTATTGTGTTTTAGGACCGAAAGATGAAAAAGGAAGAAAACACGGGCTTTCACGGGCTTTTATCGAAGAAAACGAGAAAAGACGAAGTCAAAAGATCAAGCATGCAAAAAGAACGGAAGTCCAAGGCCTATTCTGAAGATTTATCGAAGGAAAAGTCTAAAGACGGAAGTTTAATGAAGTCGAAGAACCAAGTCTAATTAAAGAAGAAAATTATAAGACGAGTTCAATTTATATCGACAAATCCCGAGACAATTTCGAAGAAAGACAAAGAATTTAGATCGAGTCGAGACAAGAAGAAAGAAAGAAGAAAGCATCAACACTCCTCCTCTCCTCCTATATAAACCCTCCTAATGTGTCATTAGGAGGTGGTTAGAAAATTAGGAGTAGATTAGTTTAGGATTAGGAGTAGCTTAATACTTTCTCTCTCTAGCTTTTCTTAATATTTTTCAAGCTTTTTCATTAATCTTGTAATTTGAATCTTTAATCATCTTAATTTCAAGCTTTTTCAATTAATAATTCTCATTCTTCTTTTCTTAATCTTTTAATCTTGTTTAATTTTGATAATCTTGTGGTTTAATTAATCATGTTCTTGTTTGATTGATGTTTTTGATTGATTGTGATTATTGGTTTTATATGTTTGATTTTTATAGCTTATAGTGTTTTAGTGCTTGTTGTGTTAATTTTCTTATTTTTAATTAAGTGCTTATTAGTTAATTTTTTTATAAATATTTGTTTTTAAATATTTTTATTATTTAATGTTTTTAAAAGTTTTTAAATTTTGGCTTATTAGCTTTTTCTTAAAAGTGTTTTGATTAAGTTTTTAGATTAGTGCTTATTAGTTTTTGGCTTATTTTTGGTTATAGCTTATTTGCACTTTTGTCTAGATCCGGATTCAAATCCCTCATTCCGGATAAGGGTTTGATATCCCTTATTCCGGATAAGCATATAAAGTCTTTTCTCCAGATAAAGCCACCTAAAACCACTATATTCCGGATAAGGCTTCGAAGGCCTTATTCCGGATAAGGATACTAGACTTGTTTTCCGGATAAGGATTAAAACTTTTTCCGGATAAGTTCTCTCAAGTGTTTTCCGGATAACGTCCCTAAGACGTATTCCGGATAAGGGTTTGATATCCGTTATTCCGGATAAGCGTTTCAAGATTGTTTTCCGGATAAGAGGTAGGAAGGTTTTTCCGGATAAGAATGTTTAGAGGATTCCGGATAAGGGCTTTTAGTAGTGTACTCCGGTGCCTTGCCTTAGTTTATTTTAAGTTTACGTTTTAAGCTTCCGTTATTTATTTTTATAACTTTAATTTCTCGTCATTTACCTTTTAATCATTTTTAGCTTTATTTTCCCTGCTTTTTACTTTAAAGTTTTACAATTTTATTTTACTACAACGACAACCTTTTAATTTTACACACCAAGAACAATTGAGTCGCACTTTCAACCAATGATCAATTCGAAAAGAATTTGAACAACGAACTTTCATAACTAAGTAAAATCTAGTTATTAAATGGCGCCGCTGGCGGCTCTTTTCGTGAAGATTAACGGTTTTTTGTGAGAGACGCGTTGGATTTTGGGATCCGTTCACTCGTGAACGTTATTTTTCGTGTCAAAAATTTTCAAAAACCATAAAAATATAAATTTCAAAAATCCAAAAACAATTAAAAAATCATAAAAAGCATTTCTTTTTCGAAAGTTTTGCACCAAAAATATTCTTCTTGCTTATCTATTGTTCTTAATGAATTCGTATGTTGCTTGTGCTGCAGGGTGTGGAAGACCATTGTATGGCTTTCAAACATGTCAATGGTGTACATGTGAGCGGTGTAGAAATGATATCGACAATACACAATTTGGATTTTGTCCAACGTGCAATTCGACTAATTCATCCTTTTCTAATCCACCTACTCCCCCCCTTGCATATATTGTGGAAGCGATTCTCATTGGCATGTTTCGTGTCCAATTCGATACCCGCCTCATGGCGAGCAAGAACTAGGTTACAATTATGACAATGGTAATAGCTATCTACATGAAGCACCGGGTTTCTCTCAATACCCGTGTTGCAACAATTATGGGGGCCCTCACGATACTTCATATTGTCAGCCAATGAATTATTATGAGCCAAATCCGTGTCCGCATTTTTCTTCACCGATGGATTATTATGAACCAAATCCGTGTTCTAATTCTTCTCAACCGATGACTTACTATGAGCCACATCCGTGCTATAATTCTGGTTTTCACAATTTTGAGCCCCCACAATACACCATCGATCATCAACCTTCTGTTGAAATGTGCCTTGAATACGTTCCACAAGAATTAGCTAGCATACGCGAAGCAAGGGAGGAGGAAAAGCGACAACAACAAGAACAAGTATCTAATCTTAGTGATTATACTCCTCCTCTTGTGCGTCCATACTACTTTTATGATGACGACGAGGATGATATCTATAATCTCAACCCATCTTCTGAATTTACTACTCCTACTCTTGATATCCCTAATGCATCTAAGGATAGTGATATATCGAGTGAGATTAGTGATTTTGGTCTTGATAAATTCTTTGATGAGGTTTGTGATGCACCGGATTTTGTGGAGCCTACGGATGAGGTCGCTCTTAATGATGATTTTTCTCCATGCTATGAGAATTTCACTTTTGAAATTTCTCCTTCTCCTCCGGACGATGAAGGCGATGTTGATTTATTCTCTCCGACATACGAGAAGTTCACCACTGAACTTGGTCTTATAGATGAGGTGGAAGACGTTATTCTTCGCGACAAATTACTGAAAGTTCATCTTCTTATTGGTAAAATTGAAGCGTTGAATTCTGCTCCTATTTCTGAGTCTTTACCTCCGTCTATTACTTCAGTTGAGAATAATGATACAGCTATGGAGGAAATCGACATTCTCTCAATACCTCCGGGTATTGATGATGATGACACGGAGGGGGATATTCTTTTTGATAATTTGCTACATGAAGATATTGTCCCAAGTCCTCCTCCCGAGCACCTTTCATCCACTCCTTTAGACACCATTACGGAGGATGAGTGCTTTGACCCGGGAGGTGACATTGACCATTCCATGATTAACACCTTTACGGCTTTGCCGATTAGTGTTAATCATATGTCTTTTGGGGATGACATTTTCATCCCTTTACCCACCCCACCCCCCGTGGATCATGATCTCACATACTTTTCGTATGTTGAGAGGACTTTTCTACCCTTTAAGACTTATCCTCCAGCCTCACCTTTATTAATGTCCTCCGGGAACGAGGACAAGGTCTTTGATCCCGGTATTACATTTGAGGCTTCCCCATGGACTATTTAATTCGGGGACGAGTCAGGCTCGTGACTCGATTAACAAAAACAAGCGCTTTTTGGGAGGCAACCCAATTATCTATCCTTTTATTATGTTTTTCTAATAAGTGTAGGGGAGACCCTCGTATGTGTTTGTTGTTTTCTTTCTTATCATGTGCAGGGATTCGAGCTTTCAAAGATCCATTCTTGATGACTTTTGACGACCCGTGATTCCGTGTATCCGTCTTCCCGGTTTTATCCTAAACTCTTTTGATTCATTATTTTATCAATTATGATTGAAATAGGAATCACTTTATTTGTCCTTTCCTTAGAAAGATTTAAACAACGTGCATAATGTCCTAAGTGTAGGGGAGTTTACTTCCACATGCTTAAACATTAAGGACAATGTTTATACTAAGTGTAGGGGGGACTTCTATCGAATTTAAGTGGGCTTTTCCTTGTATTTGTCCCTATTTTAACCGGAAAATTGATTTTTCGACATTTTTCAAAAAATTTAATCTATTTTGGCCTAGTTGTATTTACCTTTGTTATAGTTATTTTATTTCTTTGCTAGAATAAATTTTGAATATAGTGGTTTTAATTTTCAAACGTTGTGAATCTTTTGACTCAACCCGAGTTTACTTATCCAAGTTTACTCTAGCTAGTATCCTTAACGTGTTTAAGTCAAGTTTTGCTAGGCTTTTATATAGGGAGCTTTAAAACGCGAAAGTCTTAACTCTTACGGGTTAAGAACAAGAACTTTTCGCAAGTTCCTATAATTGATCCTATAAAGTCGTTTATTAAGGGAACTTTAAAATGCGAATTCTAAACTTGAAAGAGTCTAATAAGTTGCAAGATCCTATAGATGACTTGAAAACCCAAAACTTTGATTTAATAGGCTAAGCATCCACGAGTCTCATTCCTTGAGATTTTAAATTGTGGAGAACGAGAGATGATAGAGTCAATTATAAGTTTGGTATTCTTTCGTGAATTTATGTGAGTTGATTATAAGCTTATTCTCCCATCACTTGCTAATAAATTTAATTGCAATAAATAAGGTTGTACGATTTGAAAAGTTACTTAGCTTCTAGCACAAGATCGTTTAAAAGTTGCTCGGTATTAATTAGAGTTCATAGCCAAGGCATAACTTATTGAAGCGGGATGCGAAGATTGGCGAGTCCGAAAAGGCCCTAACAAGGCATGAGGGCTACATTTTGTTGCTAAAGATCCAAAAGTGATGTGAAGAATCATTTATCGAAGATCAATATGAAGGATCGAGACACACGACGAAAAGCAAATACTCCCCTAAAGATCATGGAGAAGTCTATCCGAAAAGACCCTAACAAGGTATGAGGATAAATAGATCCAAGTCCTAAAAGGAGGCGGATCGTTGTATATCAAAATCCAAAATAAAGATTGGAGAAAAATGTAGAAGTCGTGGTCCAAGTATGAAGAATCTCTCAAAACTTCAAGTGAAGAAATTCCTATTATGAAAAGAAGACCATTATTTCATGAACGTCTCTCAAGATTCGAAGTATGAAGTCACTGCCAAATATCGGTCCGAGAAAGGTCTCAAATCGTGAAGCGATTTATGCCAAGATATGAACTTTAAGAGGTCCCGAGAAGCAGTTTTAAAAGATTTTGTCCTTTAGCTAACTATTGATTAAATCGTCCCACTTTATTTTCAGCCTAAATAACTATCGAAATAAGTCAAACAATGCATCCTCGTGATCATTCAAGACAAAATTAAAATATAAGAGATACACCTAGGAATAAGGGAGTCTAAGTGAATAATTGGGCCACATGAGTTCGTGTTAGTTTGCTAACTTATAATAACAGTGATCTCGTTTTTAAGCTTGGTATGGGGAACTTGAAACTTGAGGATGATAAACATTCATAGCAGCCAAAACCCCAATGTAAGTTTTTGATTTCTTTACTTGTTTTCTTTCTTTAAATATTTTTTTGTCTCTTTAATAAAGGCCAAGATGGATTGATTATGATGAAAAATGTAAAGCTTGCTTTGTAATTAATGCATTGCATGAGGACATTGCAATGGTCAAGTGTAGGGGATTTGATATGTATGAAAACACCCATCTTTTTACCACTTAATTATAATAATAACCAAGCCAAAACGTGTATTTTATGTCATAAATGTCAGAATTATGTATGGTTTGTGTTTTTATTGTGTTTTAGGACCGAAAGATGAAAAAGAAAGAAAACACGGGCTTTCACGGGCTTTTATCGAAGAAAACGAGAAAAGACGAAGTCAAAAGATCCAGCATGCAAAAAGAACGGAAGTCCAAGGCCTATTCTGAAGATTTATGGAAGGAAAAGTCTAAAGACGGAAGTTTAATGAAGTCGAAGAACCAAGTCTAATTAAAGAAGAAAATTATAAGACGAGTTCAATTTATATCGACAAATCCCGAGACGACTTCGAAGAAAGACAAAAAATTTAGATCGAGTCGAGACAAGAAAAAAGAAAGAAGAAAGCACCAACACTCCTCCTCTCCTCCTATATAAACCCTCCTAATGTGTCATTAGGAGGTGGTTAGAAAATTAGGAGTAGATTAGTTTAGGATTAGGAGTAGCTTAATACTTTCTCTCTCTAGGTTTTCTTAATGTTTTTCAAGCTTTTTCATTAATCTTGTAATTTGAATCTTTAATCATCTTAATTTCAAGCTTTTTCAATTAATAATTCTCATTCTTCCTTTCTTAATCTTTTAATCTTGTTTAATTTTGATAATCTTGTGGTTTAATTAATCATGTTCTTGTTTGATTGATTGTGATTATTGGTTTTTATATGTTTAATTTTTATAGTTTATAGTGTTTTAGTGCTTGTTGTGTTAATTTTCTTATTTTTAATTAAGTGCTTATTAGTTAATTTTTATAAAAATTTGTTTTTAAATTTTTTTATTATTTAATGTTTTTAAAAGTTTTTAAATTTTGGCTTATTAGCTTTTTCTTAAAAGTGTTTTGATTAAGTTTTTAGATTAGTGCTTATTAGTTTTTGGCTTATTTTTGGTTATAGCTTATTTGCACTTTTGTCTAGATCCAGATTCAAATCCCTCATTCCGGATAAGGGTTTGATATCCCTTATCCCGGATAAGCATATAAAGTTTTTTTCTCCGGATAAAGCCACCTAAAACCACTATATTCCGGATAAGGCTTCGAAGGCCTTATTCCGGATAAGGATACTAGACTTGTTTTCTGGATAAGGATTAAAACTTTTTCCGGATAAGTTCTCTCAAGTGTTTTCCGGATAACGTCCCTAAGACGTATTCCGGATAAGGGTTTGATATCCGTTATTCCGAATAAGTGTTTCAAGATTGTTTTCCGGATAAGAGGTAGGAAGGTTTTTCCGGATAAGAATGTTTAGAGGATTCCGGATAAGGGCTTTTAGTAGTGTACTCCGGATAAGCTTTATTAAGTTGGATTCCGGATTAGGACTTAGTTTGGATTCCGGATAAGTGACAGTTTACGGATTCCGGATAAAGGCTTAGTTTTGGATTTTTCCTCTTAGTATTTTCTAGATCTTCTTAAGCTTTACTCTTCCCGCCTTTTTCCTTAGTCTCACTTTTAGTGGCCTTGCCTTAGTTTATTTTAAGTTTGCGTTTTAAGCTTCCGTTATTTATTTTTATAACTTTAGTTTCTCGTCATTTACCTTTTAATCATTTTTAGCTTTATTTTTCTTGCTTTTTACTTTAAATTTTTGCAAATTTATTTTACTACAACGACAACCTTTTATTTTTACACACCAAGAACAATTGAGTCACACTTTCAACCAGTGATCAATTCGAAAAGACTTGGAACAACGAACTTTCATAACTAAGTAAAATCTAGTTATTAATATTTCTATGATTCACCCTAGCCTTAATGCAAGGTTGACCAAAACGAGTACCTAATACAACAGTATCCCAAAATTGTTCAACAATGGGTATATAGACAACTGGACTTACAGTGAGGGCGAAACGAACATGACTTCGAGATAGGAAACCCTGCATCTCATGGAAACCAAGAGAGTCATCATTCGTAGCAAGATTCGCAACCAAATTATGCTTAGAGATTACTTGTAAAGCAACCATTAGTATTTTTTATGATCGAAAGATTAGAATGAAGGTTATAGAATCAAGAGATAAAAATAAAATATTAGGTGAATCAATTGTGTAATTGGGGTAAGTATTTAAGTAAATAACAAACAAGCGCGAAGAAACCGCCAAATTTAAAAAAGAGACCCTTAACGGTACAACTTACATGTAGCGGTACATGGAACATAAGCGGTACTTGGTTTTGTGCTAGCGGTACTTGGAGTGACAACGGTACCTCACAAATTTGACCAGTTCATGCTTTCCACTAGACATGTAACCTCTTTTATCTTTTTCTATAAACCTGCAATAACATCAAAAACACAAAACATAGACTATACAATAAAATTATAAAAATTTGTACAGCTATTACCCCCCCTCAACATATGCAGCATGTTATTGGTTGAGCATACCAATGGGGGTTACCAAGAATTCGAATCTCTTTGCATCAAATGCCCTGGTCAACAAATCAGCTACATTTTTGTCTGTATGAATCTTCAAGACTTGAATAAGCTTTTTGTCATAAGCATCTCTTATAAAGTGATGTCTTATTTCAATATGCTTAGTCTTGGAGTGAAATATTGGATTCTTAACAATGCATATAGTACTTTTATTATCAATGTAAATCTTGGTGTTCATGAAGTTAAACCTATAGTCCAACAATTGATTCTAAATCCAAAGTACTTGTCCACAACAATGAGCAGCAGCTACATATTCAGCTTCAGTTGTAGAAGTAGCAACAATGGTTTGCTTCTTACACTGCCATGATATGAGTCTTCTGCCTAGGAATTGACAACCTCTTGTTGTGGATTTCCTATCATGATTTGCTCCAGCATAATCACTATCTGAGTAAGCTTCCAATTCAAAGGTGGAATCTCTAGGATACCATAATCCTAAATTGGGTTGACTTTTAAGGTATTTAAAAATCTTCTTCACATCATGTAGATGTGACACCTTTGGATGAACTTGGAACCTTGAACAGGCACACACAGCAAACATTATATCTGGTCTTGAAGCAGTAAGATACATCAATGAACCAATCATTGACCTATAGAGATGAATGTCAACATCTTCTCCATGTTCATCTTTTGATAAAGATTTCTTGGCTTCGAAAGGTGTGCTTGTACTCCTTGTATCCATACATGAAAATTTCTTCAAGATTTCAACAACATATTTATCTTGACTGATAAATATTCCATCTTTCCTTTGTTTGACTTGCAGTCCCAAAAAGAAAGTTAGTTCTCCCATAGAACTCATTTGAAATCTTCCTTTCATCAAAGCTTCAAACTCTTCACACCATGTCTTCTTGGTAGAACCAAAAATGATGTCATCAACATATACTTGAACTAGAATGATGTCTTTGGCATTTTTCTTGATGAACAGAGTTTTGTCAATGGTTCCTCTCCTATATCCATGTCCTAGTAGAAAGTTGGATAAAGTTGCATACCAGGCTCTTGGAGCTTGATGCAGACCATAAAGTGCTTTGATAACTTTGTAGACTCTATTGGGGAATTTAGGATCTACAAAACCTGGAGGTTGTGAGACATATACCTCCTCTGAAATAGTACCATATAGAAAGGCACTTTTCACATCCATTTGATAGACTATAAATCCCATATATGATGCAAAGGCAAAAAATAACCTAATGGCTTCTATCCTTGCCACTGGTGCAAAAACCTCATCATAGTCTATCCCTTCTTCCTGTCTATAGCCTTGAGCAACAAGTCTTGTCTTGTTCCTCAAAACAACCCCTCTTTCATCCTTCTTGTTCCTGAAGACCCATCTAGTACCAATTACTCTTTTTCTTGAGGGAAGATCCACAAGAACCCAAACCTTTTGTAGCTCAAATTATGTTAATTCTTCTTGCATGGCATCTACCCAACTTTCTTCATCAAGAGCCTGAGAGATGTTTTTGGGCTCTACTTGAGATAAGAAACAGGCAAACAAACAATGCTGAGTATCTTTATGATTTGTTCTCTGCTGTTGTTTGACATAACTCACTAGAGCATGAGTTTCAATATTGGTTTGCAGTTGTCTTCTGGTTTGTACAGCATATTTTGGATCACCAATAATCTGTGTAGTAGGATGGTTGTTATTGACTTTATGAGTGGGAATAAAACTGACTGGAATTTCTGTTTCCAAATTGTTGAAATCAGTTACTGCATCCTGCTCATCATAGGAAGCTTTGGAGAAGATTCCTTCAGCTGGACTGGCATATAAGTCTCATCGTCCAATGCTTGCAAAATCTCTTCTAGTGAGTCAACAGATTTGACAGATCTTGACTTTGCAGTACTTGCAGATGAAGTACCGCTAGGTATAGTATGTACTGCTGAGTGTTGTGACTCAAAAGACTCTTCTCCTGAATGCTTATTAGCAGATGTAGCATTCTTTTCTTGATCTTGAAGCCTCTGAAGCTCCTGGGAGGCTTGATCATCATTTGATGGCATGGTTTACTTCTTGGGAGTTGTAGACATGGGAGTAATAGTAGGCATGTTGGGCACATAGATGTGAACATCATCATATGATGAAGAAACATCTTCTTGAGTACCTGAATTAGTTGCACTTGACTCCTCACCTATATTGTTAGTTTGACAATACTTTTGTAAAGAGTAGTAATCCATGGAGTTAGTCAGATAATCTAAATCAAACATCCAAGCATAACCTATTCCTGGAACATTGGGTTTATTTTCTAAGAAATTGACATGAGCATTTTCTTCAACTTTCTTAGTTTCCAAATTGTAAACCCTATATGCTTTACTTTGAAATGAATATCCTACAAGATATCCTGGATCAGACTTTCCATCAAACTTTCCCAAATAATCAAGAGTATTTAGTATAGACACATGACACCCAAAAGGTTTTAAATGACTTATGTTTGGCTTTACATTAGTCAAGAGTTCATAAGGTGTTTTGTTTTGAGGCTTAGTTACTAGGACTCTATTTAACACATAACATGCAGTATTGATTGTTTCTGCCCAAAAGGTATTTGGCAAAAGTGAATCAGCCAGCATAGTTCTAGCAACCTCAATTAATGTCCTATTCTTCCTTTTAGCTACTCCATTATGTTGTGGAGTTCTAGGATTACTAAATTGTCTCTTAATTCCTTTAGACCTACATATTTCATCAAAATCAGCATTCTTAAATTTTGTTCCATTATCAGTCCTGATGATTAATACATGTTTAGTGAACTGCTTTTCAACTAAAGTGATAAAATCCTTTAGTAATTCACTTGTTTCACTTTTAAAGGCTAAAAATAAAACCCAACTGAATCTACTATAATCATTAGTTATGACTAGACAAAAGGTCTTATGACTAATATTTCTGATAGAAACTGGACCAAATAAATCCATATGCAAAAGTTGCAAAGGTTTTGTCACAGTGTTTATAGTCTTGGTCTTACAAGAGGCTCTATGTTGTTTACCTTTTTGACAAGCAGCACATGTGAAATCATTTTGAAAAGATTTGTTAGGTAGACCTCTAACCAAATTCCTTTTTACCAATCTATTAAGATTCTTGAAATTCACATGACCTAACCTTCTATTCCATATGTTTGACTCATCTAAAGAAGCCTTAGCTAGCAAACATGTAATACCACCTGTTGGAGTAATAGTATGAAGATTAAAGGTGTACATATTTTCTTGCCTGGGTACTTTAAGCAGTATTTGAGATTCCTTAGGCATCTCAAAGTCTTTGGACAACACCAAGCAGTCTTTGTCTGTGAATAGCACCTTGTTCTTCTTATCACACATTTGTGATACAGAAAAGAGATTGAACTCGTTCAATTCTTTTACAAAGAAAACATATTCAAATTCCAACTTTCATGTGTTGATTTTTCCTTTGCCAGTGATTCTACCTTTGCTACCCCCAAAGGCTACTGGACCTCCTCTGAATTCTTCAAATTCAACAAGAAAATCTTTGTTTCCTGTCATGTGTCTTGAGCATCCACTATCTACAATTCCTTTATCTTTTAATTCATCAATGAGATTCCCCTGCACACAAATAAAACTTATTAGTTTTTAACAGGGACCCAAGCCACATTTGGCTCGGATCTTGTGGGACCTACACATTTAAGAGTTTGTACTGAAGCATTCCCAGTAATGCTACTTTTACTCTTATACTTCATGGTTTCATTTATGTAGTCAAAGTCATAGGGTGACTCTATATGCTCTGACTTCTTTGACTTAAGTACTGCTTTAGCGGTACTTGCTTTAACACATGGTATATCTCTTTTAGGAACCCACATTTGCACTGATTTGTTCTTGTCATTACTTCTAGGTGTTTTAACTTCTTCAAAAACTTTCTTAGAAGTCTTGGAGAACGTTGGTTTTATAGACTTTAAACCACCAGTACTTGAGTTTGGTCTAGCAGTACTTGCATGTCTAGACTTGCCAGTACTTGGTTTACCAGACTTTAAAGATACTAGCCCTTGCTTCATAAGTACTGCCCTAGGAACAAAACTTTTGGTAGGATTATTTTTAACCTGTTTAACTACCTTGGTGTGATCAAACTTAGGTTTGTCATCTTTAGTTTTCTGATTCCTATAGACCTGTGCATTTTTCTCATTACTGTTTTTTATTACCCTTTGTGTAGCCTTTTGTTTCACCATTTTATCTTCATGTAATGTAAAATCTTTGATAAAATGACTTAGTCTACCATAAACATAACATCCTTTTCTTCTTAAAGAAGACCCAAAAGGTTGTTTTGACTTTACTTTTTCAAAACCTATCCCACCCCTTTTGACTTTAGTATGTTGTACATTGTTTTCCAATATCTTAGTAGGAGTTTTTACCTGCTTGGAAGCAGAACAAGTCTTAGATTCCTCAGAAACAAAGTTGTTCATTAAAGGTGGATAAACAATATTCTTGGTCACATCAGTATTTTCTTAGGACAGAGTACTAGAGTTAAATACATTATTAATCTTAGGTTTTTCTAACTCTATACTAGTATCATTACAAGAGGGCATGAAAATTCCTGATAATGGTGGAGGAACTGCCTTTATTCCTTCAGCATATCTATCATTTTCAGGTGTATCATCTACCTTACTAGAACTATCAAAAATCCCTTTTGATAAGTCTTTGTTAGTTAAGGTTATCCCAGGTTGATCCTCAATATATCGTAGGCCTGTTTTATCATAATACCCCATTTGTGAATTAATCAATTTTCCCAATCCCTTAAAGGATTGTTGCCAATGACTAATCACTTCCCTTTCATTACAAAGACTGGTTTTTAAAGCTTCATTTTCTGAATTTATTTTTAAAAAGTTGTCTTTCAAAAGCTTTTATTTCCACATCTTTTTCCCTCAGTTAAAGAGTCAAAATCCTTATTTTCTCTTCATAGTTTTGTTGAGCCTTTTTGTACAAAACTATATTTTCTTCTAATTTAACAACACCCTGTTTGAAAGCTTTTACTTCTACAGTGCATGTGTTAACCTTTTGATACTGTTCCTCTAGTTCTACTTTTAGGCTATTAAATTTAAGAATACAATCTTTAGAACAAGGATGTACCTCAGTATCTTCATGTGAGAGAGCCATTAATCCAAGCTCTTCTTCTTGTTCTTCTTCTGCCCAATTCACCACTCCATCTACACTAACCAATGCTTTAGTTCATTTAGGACTCCTGCTGTTTCCTTTTGGAAAGATTTCAGTTATTCTTGGACTGGTTCTATAGCTGTTCTTGGGCTTCTGATTGCTACTCTCTGTTGGGAATAAATCTATGCTTAGTTGTTTCCCCTGCTAGTTGATTATTCGTACCCTTGCTAGAGTAAGTTCCCCCTGCTAAATAACAAAGGCAGGGGGATTGGTTCCCCTGCTGAAGTCAAAGGCCATGTTGTCAAAGGTAAACATGGAATAGATTTTTACGCGTTTCAGTTATTATTCCTTAATACTTTCCAAGTTTGTTAGTAGTGATCTTGTACGTGAGTCCTTGTGGCTATAAAAGGACTCACTAGGTTAGCATGCAAAACGTGTCTTTTTCATTTGTCTTTCATTATAGTACTTTAAGGTTTTGTAAACCCTAATACCATTTTAGGGTATTCGTATATCTTTGATATATTAAAGTTCAACGTTTCAATAACATTTGTTCTTGTGCTAAACATTACATTCCGCATCTTGTTTAGTTACTTTGCTTTGCAAAGTTTCTCTAGTGTTAGATTGAATACTTTCTCTCTATCACAACCCTTAAACAAGCTATTAAGATTTAAGATCTGACTTTGGGATCAACAAGTGGTATCAGAGCTTGTTGAGAAACTTTGTCTAAATCAAGAACAAAATCCTCATAGCAAACATGTCTTCAGACTCATCCTCAAACAGCAACAACCACAATAACCTCAAGTTACCCATGTTGGATCTTGAAAACTTTGAATTATGGGAATTCAGAATCCAACAATACCTGAAAATGGAACACTATGTTCTTTGGGAGATTATAGAGTTTGGTGATCAATTCACCAAAACAATGGTGGTTGATGATGGCAAGGAAGAAGAAAAGGGTGAAAGTTCCAAAGGTAAGGACAAGAAGAAATCTGCTGCTCTGTGTGATAAGGAGATACTAGCTAGAAGGCATGATGTCAGGGCTCACAGCTCATTGCTGTTGGCTCTACCTGATAGACATCAACTCAGATTCAGGAAATACAAAACAGCTAAGGATCTATGGGAAGCCATAGGCAAAACCTTTGGAGGAAATAAAGCCACAAAGAAGAAGAAGAAAAATCAAATGCTGAATGATTTTGCTTCTTTCAAAGCAATTGGTGATGAATCAATTGGAGCTATTTACAATAGGCTTCAAGATATGGTGGCCCAGTTGGAATTCTTTGATATTGAGGTATCAAAAGAGCAGGTGAATACCAGGTTTCTTAACAGGCTCCAGAAAGAATGGTTTGTCTATAAGGCAATTTGGCAAAATAAGGATGACTTGGACGAAAAAGACATTGATGACATATATAATAACTTAAAAGTTTTTGAACCTGTTGTCAATGAGATGAAGTCAAAAGGAACAATTCCCACCAACTCAAGTGGATTCATTGATTCCCCTGCTAACATGGCATTCATATCACAAAACAGTGGAATCTCCAAGAAAAGTGGAATTGAAGTAGCCCCTGCTACTTATTCCCCTGCTACCAGGTCTGGACCTTCCTATGATGAAGAAAGACCAGCTACATTCAGCCTTGATACTGCTTGTGCTTTTATAGCATCTCAAGGGCCACAAGGATCTACTGTGTTACATGAAGATCTAAGTCAAATCAGTAAGCAAGGGCTAGAAGAGATGGATATCAAGTGGAATATGGCTCTGCTCAGCATGAGAGCTAATAGGTTCTACAAGAAGTATGGGAAGAAGATCTCAATTAATCCCTCTGATGTGGCTGGGTTTGATAAAACAAAAGTTGAATGCTACAATTGTGGCAAGAAGGGTCATTTTTCCAGGGAATGCAGAGGACCTAAGACTGGAAATAGCTACAGAAAGGAAACAAGAGATGATGATTCTGGTGCTAAAGCCATGGTAGCCATGCAGGGGATAGATGAAGCAAGTGGATGGGGCTGGAGTGCTATGACAGAGAATGTGGAAAGAAATCAAGCTTTGATTGCTGAGGAAAAGGAAGAAGACTTTGCACTTATGGCCATGTCAAATTCCAGCTCTGACAATGAGGTATATGATGACTCATATTGTACTAAAGCTTGTAGGAAAAATACTGAATCTTTAAATGATCAAATCAGAAAGGTAAAAGCTGACTATATCAATTGTGATAATTATAAACGTGCTTTAGAACAGTTAGAGTCCACCATAAGAGAGTATAAGCAAAGAAAAAGTGATTATAGGGATCACATTGCGATTCTAGAAAGAGATGCTAAGGAGAATAACCAATCTATAAAGATATTGACTGCTGAACTTGAAATTTTCAAAGCTAACCAAAAGATAGATGAGGAAACTGTTGAAAAATTTGGAAAAGCTTCAAAAGATTTAACCAAAGCAGTTGAAGTTGGTCAATCTCCTAGGGACAAAACAGGGTTTGGGATTAAAAATATGCATGCTACCATACCACCACCCCCTGCTAACATCCATACTCCTTTTCCTAGAAAAGACCTATCCTGGACTGGTCTTCCTTGTTTTGAAAAGCAGGATGACATTGAGTTTGACTTGAGTGCTTATATACCTAATAATCTTGATACAGAAGAGTCTCTAGTTAAAACTAGTGTTATTAGGGATGTTGAAAAGGAACAGGTTGGTTTAAAACAAATTGATAACCCTGTTCGATTCTCAAGAGAAGAAATTTTTGGCAGTAATTCTAGTTCTAAGAGTAGCTCTTCCAAATCTAAGACCAGGTCACAGTCCCCTAAGTCCACCATTAAATATGCTGGTATGTACAAGAATATCAGAGGTAATCAAAGAAATTGGAATGACCAAAAGTCTCATCAATTAGGAGAAGACTTTGTGATTAATACCAAGCCCTGCTTCACACGTGGCAGCTTTGAGCACACTTATCAAGAGTGTAAGGCACCAATGGAGATGGTGGCTGTAAATCCCTTAAAGGATATGCAACCTAAAACCATTCTTCTAAATGCAGGGGCAAAATCTTTTTCCCCTGCCAAGTACGTTGCCCCTGCCTTGAGAAATAGAGTGACTGATAAATATGTTGTTCCTGCCCTTAGGAAGGAGAATGATGTTCACTCAAAGCCCAACACTTCTGTGACCACCCCAACACCTTATCCTGCATATAGATCTGGCTCTAGACCTTACCAACACATGAATAGAGGCCAAAACAAAAGGTGGGTTCCCTCTGCTAGGCATAGAGATTCCCCTGCTAAAACCGAGGTATCCCCTGCTAGCAAAATTTTGCATTCTAGGAACATGGGAAGATGGGGAAAAGCTGTGAAAGCCTCAGCTCGTTGGGTTTGGGCACCCAAAAGGGGTACTCAATCTAATGGTGTATCTCTAGTTTTTGATAAGCTATCCTACATTGATACACGAGGTAGATCCAAGTCTGTAATGGCTTGGATCCCCAAGAAAAACTAATTTGTTTTTCTTTTTGCAGGTGACAAAGAAGACAAGGGATGATAGAGCATATTGGGATAGTGGATGCTCAAGAAGTATGATTGGACAAAAAGCTTACTTGTCTAATTTTGTGCCCCTGCATGACAATGATGGTGTTTCTTTTGGAGATGGGCATGGAACTATAACAGGAAAAGGAACTATTGTCACTAATGGGATGACCTTTGACAATGTCTACTTGGTGAAAGAACTCAAGTACAATCTCTTCAGTGTGTCACAGATGACTGATAACAAGAATTTTGTCTTGTTTATTGACACTGAATGCTTGGTGTTAGGAAAGGAGTTTGTCTTGCCAAAAGACACTCCTATTGTACTCAGAACACCAAGACAGAAGAATATGTACACAATTGATCTCAAGGACATATCTCTCCAAGACAATGAAACATGTTTCATTGCCAAAGCTTCAGTAGATGAATGTAAGAAATGGCATAGAAGACTTGGTCATCTTAATATCAGGAACATGAACAAACTAGTAAAGTATAATCTGGTTCATGGTCTTCCTTCCAAGTCTTTTGCCAATGAACATACTTGTGCTGCCTGTCTGAAAGGGAAGCAACACAGAGCATCTTGCAAATAAAAAACAAGTATGTCCACCACCAAGCCATTGGAACTACTGCATATGGATCTCTTTGGTCCTACTTCTGTGGCAAGCATAATGAATAAATGGTACTGCCTAGTGATTACTGATGATTTTTCAAGATTCACATGGACATTCTTTCTATTTGAGAAGAGTGACACAGCTGATGTACTCATTGGGTTCATCAATCAAATTGAACTATCAAATAGCATGAAGGTAGTCACCATGAGATCAAACAATGGTAGTGAGTTCAGAAATCAGAAACTGGACTCTTTCTGCATAACCAAAGGCATCAAGAGGCAATTCAGCATTGCAAGAACACCTCAACAGAATGGAGTGACAGAAAGAAGGAATAGGACACTCATTGAAGCTGCTAGAACTATGCTGTCTGATTCCAAACTTCCAGTTATCTTTTGGGCTGAAGCTGTATCCAGTGCTTGTTATGTACAAAACAGGGCCTTGGTGGTTAAGGCACACAACAAGACCCCTTATCAGCTGTTCAATGGAAGACCTCCTTTAATTGAGTTTTTCAGACCTTTTGGATGTCATGTGATCATCTTGAACACTATTGACAATCTAGGTAAGTTCAGTGAAAAGGGTGATGATGGATACTTTGTGGGTTATTCATTAAACAGCAAGGGATATAGGGTCTTCAACAAGAAGACAAGCAAAATCATAGAAAATCTTCATGTGAACTTTCTTGAAGACAAACCTGAAGATGTTCAAACAGGTCCTGACTGGTTCTTTGATATAGAAGTACTTTCAAAGTCTATGAATTATGTACCTGTTGCTTTGCAGAACACTAACATTTCAGGTACTCAAGAAACAACTAGTGCAGAGAAGTCACCCCTGAGGAAAAGAACAACCAATCTCATCCCCTGCTATGCCTGAAGGCAGCGGGATGGCTGAAGGCAGTGGAATCCAGGATTCCCCTGCTAGACCAATTGCTTCCTCTTCCACAAAGGATCCTGTTGCTAATGATACTACTGATGCATAAAGAGAATCCCCACTCATTTCATCATCTACACCCATAACTGATGGTCCTATTATATCCAGCAGTGGAAACAGAATCATCAAGAGTGGAGGTCCTAGTTACTCAGAGCTTCATTCTGCTCACCAACACCCATCTCTAGGTCATGCTGTATCATTTGGAAGTTCCTTTGAGGACTTCTTTCCTAATCAAAATAGCCCCATCAATTCTGATTTGGAAGAAGATGAAACAGAAGTAATCATGCAGCCTACCTACAGAATCAATAAGGATCACCCTATCTCTCAAATCATTGGTAATCCTGAAGCCCCTAGACATACAAGGTACACAGCAAAGGAGCACAGCTTCATTGCTAACATCACCATGAAGTTCAATCATGACAACATGCAATGTTGTCTGTTTACTGCATTTTTGTCACAAGAAGAGCCAAAGAAGATTTTTCAGGCTTTAAATGACCCAAGCTGGGTTGAAGCCATGCAAGAGGAGCTCTTACAATTTTACATACAAGAGGTTTGGATTCTGGTAGATTGTACCAAATGGGCAAGGCCTATTGGGACAAAGTGGGTACTCAGGAACAAAAAGGATGAAAGGGGAATAGTTGTCAGGAACAAAGCAAGACTAGTGGCACAAGGGTATACTTAGGAAGAAGGAATTGATTATGAAGAGGTGTTTGCTCCAGTAGCCAGGATTGAAGCCATTAGATTATTCCTTGCTTATGCCTCATTCATGGACTTCACTGTTTTCTAGATGGATGTGAAAAGTGCCTTCCTATATGGAACCATTGATGAAGAAGTCTATGTTATGCAACCTCCAGGGTTTGAAGACCCAGAACATCCAGACAAAGTATACAAGGTGAAAAAGGCTATGTATGGACTTCACCAAGCTCCCAGAGCCTGGTATGGTACTCTCTCTAAATATCTCTTAGACAATGGATTCAGCAGGGGGAAGATTGATCAGACCTTGTTTACTAAGAAACAAAAGGGTGACCTTCTGCTAGTACAAGTCTATGTTGATGACATCATTTTTGGATCCACTAACTCTATGCTTAGCAAAGAGTTCGCCAAATTGATGCAGGATAAGTTCCAAATGAGTGCCATGGGAGAACTAAACTTCTTTTTGGGGTTACAAGTTCAGCAGCGGAAAGATGGGATATTCATCTCACAAGACAAATATGTGGCTGAGATTGTGAAGAAGTTTGGCATGTCTGATGGAAAGAAAGTGTCCACTCCAATGGACAAGGATCATCCATGGGGTAAGGATGGTCCTGGAAAGCCTATAGATGTCAGGAATTACAGGTCTATGATTGGGTCTCTTATGTATCTCACTGCTTCAAGACCTGACATCATGTTTGCAGTCTGCTTATGTGGAAGATACCAGGTGTCACCAACAGAGTGTCACTTATTTGCTGTGAAAAGAATTTTTAGGTATCTAAAGTGTCATCCCACCTTAGGACTTTGGTATCCAAAGGAGTCACCATTTGAGCTGATAGCCTATTCAGATAGTGATTATGCTGGTGACAACAATGATAGGAAATTTACAACAGGGGGATGCCAATTTTTGGGAAGCAGACTTATATCTTGGCAATGTAAGAAGCAGACCATCATGGCAACATCCACAACTGAAGCTGAGTATGTAGCAGCTGCTGCATGCTGTGGTCAAGTTCTTTGGGTGCAAAATCAACTGCTTGATTATGGGTATAACTTTCTTAAAACCAAGATATTCATTGACAACAACAGCACCATTTGTATTATAAAGAACCCTATTTTTTATAGCAAGACTAAACACATTGAAATTAGACATCACTTTATCAGAGATTGTTTTGAAAAAGGACTAATTGTCCCTGAGAAAATTGATACAGAACTTAATGTTTCTGATCTTTTAACAAAAGCTTTTGAAGTAGGGAGGTTTCAGTATCTGGTTGCAGGTATTGGAATGGTTACTCCTTAAAATTTGATGTCTATTTTGTCATGTATGATCAGGGTTGCTTCACTGCTGTTGTTGTATAACTGTTAGTCCATTTTCCATCACTTTTTATTCCACTGCTTTTTAACACAGATTCCCCTGCTGGGGATTCATTCCCCTGCTAAGAGAATTTTTTCTCTTAAGCTGGGTGTGTTCTTTTTACAAAAGTGGTTATATGTGGTTTTAGACTAACAATGCAGAGGTTCATATGGTGCATACTATTCTCATTGGTGGATCAGGTATATACTCTATGTTTCAGGGGAGGTTAGGTCACACCTTTAGGACTCAGGGTATCCTTAGGATACTCATATATGATCTTAGATCATATCCACTGGTGAGTGAGGGTTCAGGGTAATGAGGACTTGCTGCAAAGCTTGTCAGAACTTTGAAACCTTGAGGCACTGTAATGTGTGCTTACATTTCTCTATTTAAACAGCTTGCTGTTCAAATACAGATGTGTGGCACACATTGCCAAGACTGACTGACCATAGGTAAGGGACAAGGTAGGGATGGTGACTAGGGTATGCATGTTTTCTTGGATTAACCTGGTGTAGGGGGACTTATGTATTGACTCTTTGTATTGGGACCATTGCTGAATAGAGGACTCTTGAGTTTCTATGTATCTATCTTGTGTATACAAGTGTGTGCATTAGAGCAGAGCTGGTTAGCATTGGTCTCTCCATGACTAGTCCAATACCCCTAGGAAATTTTCCCCTGCTTTCATCTTTTTATTCCCCTGCTTTCACAACATTCCCCTGTTTGACCGTTGACCGACAATACCGTAACCCTGTTCCTAGCCGTTGGGCCTGCTTGCACAAATTTTGGTTAGGGAATATTTTATTGTTTTTAAAAGATATTTAAGGCGCTTTCTTCGCTGATTGGTAATCTTTTCTTTATTATTTCAAATAAATTAATTTTTTATCAAGATTTATCTTTGATATTTTTGCAATTTGAAAATTTTGGTCCAATCACAGCTCTTCAATTCTCCCTATAAAAACTTAATTCCCTTCACCAGCAGGTCCATCTCTCTCCCTCGACTTAATCCCACTTACCTCTCATCTTTATAAACCTTCAAACTATTTTCAAACTTTATCATGACTCTCAAAATTGCTGCTAATCATAACCAAATCGCTTTGCTTCATGATGAACCAGTAGAGTTTGCTGATGCTGTAGCCTTTCTAAAGTCTTCATACTTTAGAGTGGCCCTTCTCATCAATCCTCGAATCTATACCTCACACATTCAACAGTTCTGGTCTAAATCCATGACCAAAACAGTGAATGGAGAGGTTATAATTCAAAGCACAGTTGATGGTCATCCCAAGGTGATTACACTTGCCTCCATCAGGGAGAATCTTCTCCTTGATGATGAGGATGGGATAACCAACTTTTCTGAAGCTGAAATTTTTGCAGGTCTTGTTAAATTGGGGTACAAACTTTCTACAAATAAAAAATGTAAGTTTGCTAAAGGCCAGTTTGCCCCTCATTGGAAATATTTGATTCATACAATTATGCAATGTTTGTCACCAAAAACCACTGCTTTTAATGAGGTTGGTAGTGAGATAGCTTCTGCCCTGATTTGCTTTGCAACAGGGAGGAAGTATTGTTTTTCTCAAATGATTTTTAAAGGAATAGTTAAAAATGTTTCAAGCACCTCAAAGTTTTGTATGTATCCAAGGTTTATAGAACTTCTGCTGAATATGAGTGATCATGGTCCAATTAAACACAAAAACTATTTTTCAGCAACCCAACATACCACCAAACTCTTCACCACACTACTTGCACCATCACCCCTGTTTTCTGGCAAAAACATCCCACTCACTTCAATTATGATGGACCAAATCAGACGGGAAGAAGCCAAGAATCAAACAGCTAAACACCAACCTTCTGATTCCCCTGCCAAGAACCTACCCCCTGCTGATCCACAACAAGAAAGGCGTTCTAAATCCAGGTTTACCAGGTCTCCCTTGCCTGGTGAATCTTCACAAGCAGCAGAGAGGAGAGTCTCCAAGGGTTTGGAGCAACCTGAGGGTTTGGCTGCCACTACTGTCTCATCCTCAAGGGGTGAGCAGGAAAGTGACACCATCAGTAAGTCCTCTCCCTCATTCCATGATATCCAAAAAGGGGAGAAATCCCCTTCTAGGATTGAGAGCAGTATGAAACCCTTGACTACTTTGGAATTGACGAAAATGTGTATGAGTCTGAAAAGGCAGAATGCACAACTGGTACAAGATGTCAAAAAGCAAGGACTGGTTATCAATAACTTGGAAACCAGACTTGCTACTCTTGAGGAGAGGAGAAAGCCCAGACTGATTATTTCCACAGATGAGGATGCTTCCAAAGGGGAGGAAGTTCCAAATACAGAAGGGTCTACTGAGTACTATTCTTATCCTGGTGGTGTACATGGAAAGATATCAGGTGCTGAAAAAAGGATGGAGAAAGGAAGTGCTGATAAGGGAAGTGACAAGGGGAGTGCAACCAAAGATATTGCTCAAACATTGCTCACCATGGGCAATCTAGAAGAAGCCCCTGCTTCAAAAGTTTCCCCTGCCATTGCTGATCCCACTGCTGTAAGTCAATCCCCTGCTAAGAGTATTACTCAAACTTTTGTTAGAAAGAACAGAAAGCAACCAGCTCAGAAGGGGATTACAATCAAAGAACATGCATCTAAAGTGAAACCAGCACCAGCAGTGGATTCAAAAGACAAAGGAAAAGGAATCATGGTGGAACAGCCCAAGAGAAAATACAAGCATCTAACTCCTGAACAGCAAAAGGCTCAAGAAGCACATGATGCACAAGTAGCTCTCAGGCTACAACAAGAGGAGATGGATATGCAGGACCAAAGGATGCAACAAATGAGGCCCAAAGATATGCTCAAGCAGGTTGAGATTATGCATAGAGAACTAGATGACAGGGTACCTCATGTTGGAGAGTTTCTTGATCAATGGGAGAAGGAGTTGATAAATGCTCCTTTGGAAGACAGGTATGAGTTGACTTGCCTTGTTTACGAATATCAAACTGAGTATCTGGAAAGAAGGGCAATTCAAATTCAGAGTGAGAAGTATCTAACTTCAGAGAAAGGGCAACTTGAACACTACAAAGTTCTGCTTAAGAGACATAGGAAGTGGAAGGATGGTGACTTCAGAGATATGAGTTTTGAAGCCATAAAAAGAGCAGTCAGACCAGTTCTAAAATTGTATGATGTGGAGGATTGGATGACTATCAACACTCCTGAGGAAGCTGAGTATCTTAGGAGACAAAGTGAAATGCTACAGAAAGCTAGAGAATCTAAGAAAAGAAAAGCTGGAGAGACAACTTTAGAAACTACACAAGCAGATGCATCATCCCAAGCAGGTGCATCATCACAAGCAGGGGCATCACATCAAGCAGGTGGAAGTTTTCCAGAAGTACTTGAGAAGTCTGTACTTAATGTACAAAGAGCAGCAAAGAGACTCAAGAGAATGGAGAAAGTGGGCACAGTTACTAAAGAGTCTCAAAGGCCTTCAAATGATGAAATTGATAAACAGCTAATTCTGCAGGAAAATGATGATATCTCACCTAGTGAACTTGGAAAGAATTTTGCTATCATAGAGTATGCTGTTTATGAACACAAAGGGAGGACTTGGTGGAAACTTACAAGAGCTGACAATACAGCACAGACATTTCTAAGTCTAGATGTCATGTTTCAAATTTTGGATAGTGAAGACTTAGAAGATCTGTGGAAAATATTGAAGAAGACGTTTGTTACAAAACCTCCTACCATGGATGGTGTGGAGAAGGATTGGGTAATCTGGGAGTGCATGCATAGGATGTATGAGCATGAGTTATTTGATCCTATATTTGATGCAGTGAATAAAGGAGATTTGTTGTATTGGAAGCTGTTTACCAATTTTGGGGTCTATGAGGTAGTGATGGAAGGCGTGAGTGTGTACTTGCTCAATCATAGGTATTATCCCTTCTCTCAGGACACCTTGAAGAAACTGGCACAGGCTAACCTAATTGTAGATGCTAAAAAGCCTGTTGCTTATGATTTGGTAAGAATGGTTCATAGTCAGATTTGGCCAGAAAGTTTGTAAGCATCCTCATCAACTAGTATTTATTCAGAAACTTGTCTTTAGGGGAAAGCACAAGTTTAGGGGAGGATTGTTGGGAATAAATCTATGCTTAGTTGTTTCCCCTGCTAGTTGATTATTCGTACCCCTGCTAGAGTAAGTTCCCCCTGCTAAATAACAAAGGCATGAGGATTGGTTCCCCTGCTGAAGTCAAAGGCCCTGCTGTCAAAGATAAACATGGAATAGATTTTTACGCGTTTCAATTATTATTCCTTAATACTTTCCAAGTTTGTTAGTAGTGATCTTGTACGTGAGTCCTTGTGGCTATAAAAGGACTCACTAGGTTAGCATGCAAAACGTGTCTTTCTCATTTGTCTTTCATTATAGTACTTTAAGGTTTTGTAAACCCTAATACCATTTTAGGGTATTCGTATATCTTTGATATATTAAAGTTCAACGTTTCAATCACATTTGTTCTTGTGCTAAACATTACATTCCGCATCTTGTTTAGTTACTTTGCGTTGCAAAGTTTCTCTAGTGTTAGATTGAATTCTTTCTCTCTATCACAACCCTTAAACAAGCTATTAAGGTTTAAGATCTGACTTTGGGATCAACAGTCTCAGCTTTATCTCTAGAGCATATGAGATTTGGAAACAATTTCGTCCAAATCATCTCTTGTGATGAAGTGCATAGCCATTGCTTTCCACTCTGGTGGAACACTTCTTAAGAATTTTAGATTGGCTTCTTCATTAGGAATTACTTGTCCATAAACTGCTAACTGAATAAGCAACTTGTTGAACCTTCCATATCCACCATGTATCCCCTCTATACTGGTAATTGAGAAGTTATCAAATTCTTGCTTAAGAAGAATCTTCTTAATTTTCTTCGATTTGTCATTGCCTCCAAATCGAAGTTTTATAGCATCCCACATAGTTTTGGCATCTTTATAATGATGGAAGCTTGGTAGAATGTCTTCAGAAAGAGCCATAGCCAAAGCAGTTATGGCTTTTCTTTCTCTGATCTCTGCTTGTACCTCCTCAGCAGTCACAACAGGTAGAACATAGCATGTATTGTCTGGCAACCAGTGTAGCTTCTTTGGTGTATTCCCATTCTTGATAACTTGCCACACAGTATGATCTGTGTGATTCAAGTAATGTTCCATCTGCATAGCCCATGTCTCAGAATTGTCACCTTTGAGAACTGGGATTTTAACAGCAGACAGAGTATGAGAAGGTGTTGGTGTAGAGGTAGCTACAGCATTCACGGCTTGAGCACCTTGTGCTGGTGCAGGATGCACAACTTGTGGTTGTCCCTGTGGCAGAACAGGATCAGGGTTCTGAACATCATCCAAGTGAGCATTATCACCATCTGGTTGAGACATTGAGATTTGGTATGTGTGGAGTGTTTGGAATCGTGTTCTTCTTTTTTAGAGTTTCTCAACAAGCTCTGATACCACTTGTTGATCCCTTTGGTTGGATCTATATTCTGTTAAGAATTAGTATAATAGTTTGTAATCAAACTAAAACACTTTGAGCACTCTTACTAACACTAAATAAGTTATGCGGAATCTAACTTATAAAGCACAGAAGAACATAATTACTTTTAACTATTCGATTCTCTTATTAATCGACTTGAATGAGGTACATAAAAGACATTGTACCTATGTTCCTTTTATAGAGTAAGGAACCCTAGAAACCTTAGAATATTCTATAAAGATAACTATATCACAGACGATATATTATCAATATTCTAACTATTTAGGTATATCACATAAGATATACTCTAACTATAACTATGATATATCTTATACAAAGATATATTCGTCCTAATCATCATAGCAGTACTTACTTTATAAGTAGCAGTACTTACTATGTACCACGTTAACACTAACGGTACTTACATAAGACTAACAGTACTTGGAATATACTAATGGTACTTGACACTTAACAAATAATTCCCAACAGATACCAAGGTCATGGTGGGAAGGGATTGCAAGTATCATTCTCCCCCTAGTCACCTCTACCCCACAGACAGTTGGGGATGCATCGTCCTCTCGAGAAATCCCTGATCAAGGCCACAAGGACGCTATGGACACGAGGGTTGTGATAGACCCACGGACGGAGACGAAGATTCCTCCCTCGACAAAGCAGAGTATGAGCGACTACGTCGCAGAAAACTATGAGGCTCTAATTCCACTCATGAGAGCGCAGATGAGGGAAAATCCGACAAGAGATCTTCAGATCAGTCTAGACTTCGATAAGGAACTCAAGGATATGGAAGGGTCAATACCTAATAAGGAAGCTAGGAAGGAAATGAAGAAGAAAGAAAGAACGACTGAGATTCCAACATCTATTTTGGGCGCGACCCTTATTGAAGACACATCATCCTCAGACAGTTCTGAGAACCCAAAAGAAGGGGACGGCTTCATTACACCAGTCAATAACCATCGGCGCACAAGCGTGAAAGACAGATTAGGGTCCGACCCTTTGGGCAGACGGAGCGCGCTTAATAGGTTAGGCCCCTTGGAAAGAGATTCATCCCAATATCTGCAGGGACAGGAAAGAAATAGGAGCACCGAAAAGGCGATCAGAAGGGATTCCTCAAGCGAAAATTCCTCGGACTCTAATTAAAACGATCGCCATCCTCACCGTAAAAGGGTTGTTCTCTCATCCACTGATGATTCTGATTCCTCTGACTACGATAGAAAACACCGCAGGGCACCCAAAAAACCAAGGATGCGCAGTGAAGATGAGTGGACCCTCCCATGGCTTCGGGAGAAAGGAAGTGCGTTTTCAGAACGCATAACTACTTTCAAAGATAATAAAAAGAGACGCATGCCGTCCAATGTCAAAACCTATGACGGTATGAAGGATCCAGATGATCACTTGAAAGTTTTCGAATCTCAAGAAGGAATAGAGCAATGGCCAGAGGCCGTATGGTGCCACATGTTTAACTCAACTCTCATCGGGAACGCCCGGATATGGTTCGATCGCCTTCCGCGAAGGAGCATTAATGGGTTCGAAGAACTTAGGAGAGCATTCAGAAGAATTATGTGCAACAGAAGAAGTACGACAAAAGCCCCGTCTCACTTGCAAGCAAAGGCACAATGAAAGCCTTGAAGACTTTATGAAGCACTTCAAATCTGAATGCAACCAGATTAAAGATTGCCCGTAAATTCTTAAAAATTCTGGATTTCTCGCGGGCATCACTAACCCGGACCTAATAAAGAAATTGAATGACAGAACCCCAACGACGTTTGATGGGGGTAATGAAAAAGGTCCGAGCATTTATTTAGGGCGAAACCGTAGCAGCGGGTAGCAGGCAGATGACATCAGGCTATAAATACCAAGATCGGCCCAAGAAACAGTCATATTGGCAAAACATCAGCCGCACCTTGGACTTCCAAGGCACATCAAAGCAAGGGTGCAATAACAACAATGATAAGTTTACCTCGCTGCAAAAGACCTCCAGGGAGATATTTTTATCAGTGGGTGCAGGCTTTCCAAAGCCTAGCCCAATGATGGGACCAGTAAACAAACGGGATAACACAAAGCATTGTAAATACCATGACGATAAAGGAGACGCTACTGATGAGTGCATTCAACTGAAAAGGCACATTGAGAGCCTGGTCAAAGCAGGGAATTTAAACCACCTGATAAGAGACTGAAGGAAGATCACGGACACGAAGAAAAGTGAAGCGAAAAAATAGAAGGATAAGCCCATAACCATTTACATGGTGGAAAGGGAAAGGTCTTTTATGCAAAGGAGAACGATCGCGGAATTTTCGCGCGATAAAGAGAAAAGGTTCCCTATTATTTCGGACATGGACTATAGAGTCTGGTCATTGACTATTGACATAGCCCTCGGGGACCATGCTATAGAAGGCATGTGCGTCGACGGAGGGTCAGCAGCGAACATATTAAACAAACATTGTTTCGCATAACTACCATGGGAAATAAAGAAGGAGCTAAAAGACACCGCACAAATCCTCACAGGGTTTAACGGTGATAAAACCCGACCATTGGGACACCTCTGCACACAGGTAACTATTGGAGGCACAGGTCACTCAACAATGGTGTGGATGGATTTCATGGTTGTGCGGTCTCAATCATCGTACAACGGGATAATTGGACAGCCAGCACTGAAAATACTATGAGCGGTACCTTCCACAGCACATGGTATGTTCAAATTCCCAGTGCAAGACAGAGTAATCACCATCCACAACATAGATACGCTCGAAGGGGGTAGCAACACTTCCAGCCACAACGCAAAAAGGAAGGATGCAGACAGGAGTCAACGCAACACGGATTCCAGCTCACAAATGAAGAGAAGGTGATATAACTTAGAAGATTCCCATGCTAAAAGCATATTTGTGCGTGAGGGCTCACCGTCGGGGCTCCCATGGGTCCTCTTTTCGACAAGTTTCGCAGGAAAGGGAGGACCAGATGCAGGGTTCATCCTCACAAATCAGGGCGACATAAAAATTACCTACGCACTATTGTTCGACTTCCCCACAACTAGTATGGAAGCAGATTATGAATCCCTTATAGCAGGTCTAAGATTGGCACTAAGAATGGGCATGAAAATCCTAGTGGCCTACACATACGACCCTTTGGTGGCGAGAAGGGTCGCGGGGTCATGCGAGCCACGAGGACATATGCTAATCCAATATACGGAAAAAGTGAGGGACATAACCACGCGGTTCGCGGAGTTTGCTATGCGAAAAGTTTCAGAAGAAAATGACGAAATCTCAGCTGACATGGATCAACTATCAATTATGAACATAGATAAACCTCCTAGTCACGTGATGGTTGATTTTATCTTGCATAAAAACATAAACGCGAATCCTGAGACACAAACATGGATGAACCCTATTATGGAGTTCCTGACACATAATACATTACTGAGCAATAGAAGGAAGGCTAGGCAAGTGCAGATGAGAGCTAGGAACTTCAAAGTCATCAAGGGGATACTGTACAAAAAATCAAGTAATGGGTGAACACTGCAATGTCTAGCGACAGAGCAAGCACGGGCGGTCATGGAATTCGTACATAAAAGGGTATGCTCGTGTGGCCCGATAGCTGTGGTTGATGAGATTACTCGCTCAGGGTATTTTTGGCCGTTTATGCATAAGGATGTTCGTAAGAAGGTGGCGCGATGTCTTCGATGTCAGGCAGACCCATGTCATATGAAAAATCCTAACATGGTCACTGGGCCGCCCTCAACAAAAAGCGCAAAGGGAGGTGGAATCCTCTCAAGACTAAGGCATACTATTGGCTCTCTAACAACATCGATAGGAAACATGGCGCGACGGGTGGTAGCAATACTCCCATCCTAAGGTAACCAACATCAACAACGCAGAGGAGCAATCGCCCCTTCAGCTAGGATAATTGTTCATACCATGCGACAATGGGATCATGCGAACAGACTATCGGCAGCACGAAGCACGCAACGGCGCGATGGAGCAAACAAAGGAATCTCAAGGTCCAGGATGAACGCGGATAGCTATGCGAAGTCGGTATCCACTCCCGCGAAAAGTGACTTAGGAGACAGCCAGGATTAAGGACGATATTCTCCCTGAGATGTCGCATCATTAGCATGGATCATTCCCTTGGCTATTGAAAGCCCCCAATAAAGATCCATGTATTTTTTCTTTTTTCAATTGTTTTAGGATTTCCCATTTTATGTTCCTTGTTTCAGCATTTGTAAAAGTGTGAACAAAACACTGCGGTTCCTAGCTAGTTCCGCAGTCCAAATTATTTCTTTTTTTATGCATAAGAGTATTTTTCATTTTCTGAAACACATAACTTTGGCCTGCCGGTGTACATGTACAATGAAACATTTCCAGGTAAAATAAGAGGAGTAAGTTTACCCTACTAATTAAACTTGTCACGTAAGAGGGATGCACCACCACTGGCGCCGGATCAGGTATCCTTTGTTAGGTAGCTTACCACAAGACGTTGTAGTAAGTGTAACATTCCTCATACTTTATGACGGATATGCATAAGACACAATGTGCACGCCTAACAAACATGTCATTATCTATGACGTCGCTTATGGTAGTAGTGGCAGGTTCACACGTAATGAACTTTCAGCTCACCCATAAGTTCAGAGTCACACTTCAATGAATGTACTCATAAACAACCATTCGCACTCATAATCTCAGGTGTAGGTGCAGAACCTGGACATATATATATATATATATATATATATATATATATATATATATATATATATATATATATATATATATATATATATATATATATATATATATATATATATATATATACACGAATAAACATGAACATAGTGCATGACGCTATATGATTACAAACGCACAGGTCACTATAAACATTATACCAGTTCTTAATTTACAATAATGTACATAGTTACAACAAAGCATATGGTAAGGAAAACTGCCTTCTATAGGAGATCGCTCGCTGATAGTGACCTCTTTAACATGCGATGTGATGGGTTCAGTGATGCAAGATGTTGTACCTACTCCTCCTTCAAATACTACAGCGCGCGTACTTGATATACATCAATTGAAGGCAAACTAACCGATACACCATTGGATCGACTAGGGTGCGCCAAACCTAAGCCAATGACAGTGTTTGCAGTGGAAGACTTATTTTTCTTTGCCACACGTTTAGCATGATGTTTCAACTTATCTTCAAGCAAAACCATCTTTGGTACACCATCAGCATGGACAGGGACTTATAGTTGGGAGATATCTGGCTCGGCCATGCCATGGGGATCATCCAACGCTTTTTCCACGCAGTGACTCACTAGAGTAAGGCCTGCCATGATCACGCTTATCGGTTGATCTTGATCCTTTTCAATTACATCTATGATGGGCAGGGGGAGGTCTTTTAATCTATGGAACGCGACGTCAAAGATCTCTTGTGCGTACCTAGAGTAGATTTCACTGCCTTCCAAAGGACCTTTCGATAACTTATCTTTGAAGGCGCGCTCCATAGCGAGACTTTGTCCTAGTAGCCATGCAGCATCGAAAATCTCCTTAACCGCTTTATTCAGGTTTAGTAACTCCACGACACCTTTGGCGGCTAGTGGAAGGTCGTGCTTTATTAACCATTGGTTCTTAGCGTGCACTGCTGTGAGATGCGGGTATAGTTCCTCATCAAAATCGGTGCTCATGTACTTCAGAATTTCTGCCTTATTAGCCATATCTTTATGACAATTGGCAACAAAATTATCACAATTTAAAGTAAGGGCCCTCATACCCTCCTCTAGCTTGGACATGGCCCAACGGTTTTCCTCCTCTTGTCTCGCGCGAAGGCGGCGCTCTCGACTTATAGGCTCAGATAATGATGCCTTCTCATCCTCTAGGTATTGGATGGATCCGGCATTTATACTGGAAACAGCGCGCAAACGTGCAAGTTCAACCTTGGCACATACAAGCTCGTGGTTTTTTGCTCCTTCGCTTGTTTGATTTTCATGTCCGCTTGTGCCAGACGCTCAGACAGATATGACACCTTCTTTTTCAGATGCGAGGCTAATGTTACTCCCTGCGACGCGACTGTGTCCAATTCACTCATTAGCATTTCGTCGGACAGATTGCTCAGGAGTTGGGCGCGCCCGGGAGGGGTTATATTTTGGTGGAAGTCTGCACATTCGGTCGCATCACCCAGTGCGCATGAGCGCGCGCACTTCCAGGGAGGAAGGAATCTTGTGGATTCCAAGGTGATGGCGTCAATCTTGGTCGCTAAAATATGTGGGTTGCAAATTTGACATCCTACAAGTGTTAGAAAGGGGCTCCTTTGTTCAAAGGACCCTAAGGAGCAGAATTGGGGTATACCTTGATACATGTGTATTTTCGCGCGGCCTTGAAAGCATGCCCCATGAAGTAGTATCGATGCGCGATCTGGTCTGCAGTGTCCTGCTCCTCTTAGGAATTTGATCTTTTGGGGAGCACGGTAACCTTTTGTAGATTGGGACAGGTATGAACTCTTCCGAGGGACCAGCGCGCGAGCTGTTCTCGTGATCCACTTCTTCTGACGATGACTCCATTATGCACGGCACACTCCGAATGGGAGTGACATTTAGTGCGATTGTCCTCTCTGTACCTCTGCTGGTCGTTGGGGAGGGATACTCCTGCTCTACGGTGCGTTAACCCATGCGCCATCCATTAGTTAGCTCGAATGGCATGAAGGGTCGAGCGCGCATGGTCACGGTGCACGGATGCTCGCGTTTGACAAGCTGCGTATAAGTTAGCTCTACAATAAATATGAAGAGTATATGAGTACATACGCATACACCATTTGAATTTTAAGTCTTTATTAAACGAGATTTCTTACCATGATCGAAGTCATCAAAGTATTGAGGAAGGTGATTTGCAGGAAGGGTTGACGTATGACTCAGCCTTAATGCATATAGTAGCGCATCTGGGTATTCTTGCATTGGTATCCGGTCGGCATTAATTATCTATGCATCTGCTACATTATATGTACAAGAGATAGGGCAGTCATCTTTCATCATAGTCTCGGGGGTGATGAAATCGTAGTCGAACGGGAATACAATCTTGTCTACCTAGAAAAATTTGTCATTCCATTTCTTCAGAGAATCTATCTTCACCTTATAACATTATAATGGGCTGAGGCGTTTTGCGAAGGATATCCACCCGTTTATCCAGGAGGGTCGATAGAAAGCGCGAAACAGATTTATGGTGGGGTCAATGTTCTTCATTAAGCAGTTTATCTCGAAATTTGAGATCTTCGCGACGCCGATACAGTGAAGCTGTGAGAGGTGTATGCTGTAGTAGCTTAGCACGTCCGTCAAAAAATGGCTTAGACGTATGTGATTGTTGGAAAACTCGAAGAACCTGGTGTATACACCAATTTTTCCAACAGGGAAGCTTCCTATGTATGCTTGTGGATCTGGCACAGTCGGATGGAGATCTGTAGGTATATGATACTTGGTAGCAAAACTGGAAAGCTCTTGTTCTGATATACGGGACGTCACATCAAATAGTTGTGCTACCATTTTTCCTCTTACTTCAGTTGGGTACGAAGGAGAACTGTTTTCTGCTGTAGTAATTATTTCATGCTGTTTTCAAAAATGGTGGAAGGGTTTTTTGAAATGATAACGAAGAAGGTTGAAGGTCTGTCACTACGGGATCTTGTGACGTGTGTCCAACGAGTTGATTCATCATACGGTGTTGGTTGGTTGGCTCTTCTGACGTGGTTAATGCCTTTCCCGGTTCCCAAAGAAAGGTAGTACTAGTGGAGTCTGACGTGGATGCATATTCAAACTCATTTCATGTATGTTTTACATAAAATCTCTTTTTATATGGGATGTCTGCGAGGGGGCCCTAGAGATTCATAGTCTAGTAGCCGCGGTTTGAACCTGCTACCACTAGACTGGGGGGACATGATGACGTATAGTCCCTAGTCGGGCTGGATAGTTCGACTCACGGGTACTACTCGTATCCATCAGAAATGGATTAATGCTTATGCGATGTGCCCACAGCCCAGGAGGCCCGGTAAGTCGTTGTCGCATATACGGTTCATTGCTTATATCGTGTCCTCGTCGCACTGCGAGTGGATCAAGAAAGAATATAATCTATCATATAGATATATTCGCCTAAAGGAAAGAGATATACACTTACCTTAATTATGCAATAAGGATCAAGCTATTATGAGTCATTATCTCTTCCTTAGGCCGCAAGAACAGGGAGCCCAGCCTGGACTCTCTCGGGTATAAAAGGAACCCACATGGTTCCACAAAGGTACGATACACACAATACCCTAAACACTAATATACTTAAATCGCTTACTTACTCTCACGCCGGAGTCTAGTCGTGGGTCACAAACCCACGATAAGCCTAACGGTGTCTGTTTAGTGCGCAAGGTCCTCAAAGAAAGTTTCGCTTGGTGCAAGAGCCGGAGTCCACAAGACCCCGAATTAAGCCTAATTCGGGTCAAGCTCGGTTCATCCAATTTTTGTACAACAAATAAAATTGCCATCTTATGAATGTGGATACTTTGGTAGACATGAAGATTGAAAAGAAAAATGCTTGATAAGATGGAATATCTTTTAAGAGAAACCGCATACTTAGGATAATGAATAAAATCGTTAAAGGAGTTATGGGCCGTTTATATATAGCGGCCATAATAATTTACGGGGGCGTGCTTAGCACGGCCAAAAAAACTTAACTAGTATATATATAAATTCTTCGTATCTTTCAACAATCATATGCATATTAGGAGATCGACAACTCATCAACAATTACGTATTACTTTTTCAAATATTATAGCATTCGGTATAGTAATGTTAGCAACGACGTTAGTCAGGTGTTGCCTGACTACGTTACCCCTAAATTGGTGGTCGTTTAAAAAAATCATTTACCCCTACCTACATACACACAATATCACTTTTACTTTTCTCACATGTTTAAAAAATTAGATAAACCTTTCTAAACGACTAGTTTTATGAAAAGAAATTAAAAAAAATTAAAAGATTGACATAAAACCTCTAGTAGTCGAGGCCCGTATTTTTTTAAATAAGTATGTTTTTTTAAGTGTGTAACTTTTACATATTGTAATGTAACAACAGCCCTATGGGTTGTTTTTAAGGCTTGTCATTGTATAAAATTGCAATTAATTAACTCATTATTTCTATATGAGAAGAGTTATATTAGATACCTTGTATCCCTTTGATACAAGGGGACCAATCCTACCTTCCATCTATAAAAAATTTAAAAGCTCAGATTAAATCTTAGTTTTTACTTAAAAAACAGAGGGGTAATTCGGTCATTTCATCAATAACACATAACACATCACCCACCCCATCCAGATCTAATCCCGTCTCTCTCCTCAAACACACACTAAAAACACATAGTTTATGTTTTTCGCGATCCATCATTTTCATAATAATCAATTGATCGTCATAATCATATAAATGATCAAATAGATCATCAATCATCAAATCAATGATCAATCATTGATTTAATGAGCTTAAATTATGTTACGGGTTGTGATTTATTCTTATTAGCGTTGCTTTTAACGATGTGACGTCATCATCACCGATACAGGTACCAATTTAATGTTATTAACCTCAATTTGGAAGACTAATATCATCAATTTTTATTTAATTAAGCTTATTTAATTTGTTGTAATTAAGCTTATTTGGTGTGTAATAACTGAGCTTAATGTAAATAAGCTTGTTATAAGAGTTATATGAATAAGCATATGAATTTATAATAGAGTTATGTGAATAAGCTTATAGATATAGTTTGTTGAAGTTGTAGGATAAACATAAGGTGAGTTGTGTGAATAAGCTTATTAGGAGAGTTGGATTGAAACTGTAGGTTACGCTTAATAGATGTATCATATATGATACCTCTATACATCATATATGATATATATATATATATATATATATATATATATATATATATATATATATATATATATATATATATATATATATATATATATATATATATATATATATATATATATATATATATATATATATATATATATATATAGTGTAAGGTTATTTTCAGAACCAAATAAATATACAGAACTACGAGAACCACCTTTATACTCTTAACAATGCATATGTATTTTCATTATTATGGTTAAATTAACATTTAATAGTTGTATTATTAGTTATAGATCTGAGTATTATGAGCGATATGAATAGTGCACATGTGTTTTCATATTATCCAACGAAAAGATAGTTATAGTACATACAAAACAAATACATGTGCATGGTCCTAGGATACATGTTCCTAGTAACCTACGACAATAAAAGTTAATGTATTTCTACCTAATTAACTAACCCGATGAATATACATGTGCATTTTAAGAGTTAAAAGGTGGTTCTCACAGTTCTGTACATTTATTTGGTTCTGAAAATAACCTCACCCTATATATATATATATATATATATATATATATATATATATATATATATATACTAGTTGCAAAACCCGCTCGATGGGCGGGTATGACTTATGATTTTTCTTACATTTTATGTTTATAAATATTGGTGTTCTACAAAGTTGTTTGAAGCATAAAGTTATCAGTACATGCGTTTTACATTGGTTCACTCATGTATGAGGCTGCCAGTATCGAAGGATAAATTTAGGTAACATTTGATCAAGCGATACTTGTGAGTATCCAAGGCATAAATTAAGTAGTGGTTAATAAATTAAGAATACCATAAAAAAATTTAAAGTTAGAAAGTGCTCATTAGAAAAAATAGTATGTGGCGTAAACCAAAATGCGAAATACAATTTTTTTGTTGTCTAATTAAAAATTTATCATACTAATCACCATGAATAATCTTTAATCCCTTGATGCTCGTTAATCTGACAACCACATACAAGTGTTTACGCGTGAAAATACCTTTTATGCATTTAGGGTCTGAAACCTTTTAGGGTTTTTAATACATATTACTCGTCAGCTTAGAAAAAGAGGAAGAGAGCTACTAATTTATTTTAATGAGTAGAAAAAAAAGATTACACAAACTCAAGACATAGCTTGATTGTTTTTAAAATAAACTTTTATATCAATAAGTAAGTTATAATCATATTTAACTTATTAGTCACCTAAATTCATTTATGAAATACTAATACATTTGGTCCTCGAACATACACCATAATTATGCTAAAAAAATATAGTGCTACAAAAATACTTTTCAATTAGTCAAGGTTTTTGTGGCAAGATTGCTTACTATAAAAGTATACTGCTACAAAAATATTTTTCAATTAGTCAAACAACAAATCGATCTAGAAAAAAGATGTGGTCACTCATACAAATAATGAAGCTACTAAAGTAGTTCGAAGCAATCTAGAATAGAAGATGCAAGCGTAGGTTCATTAGTTAACTTAATAATTAAAAATCGTAGTTGAATTGTGGTTTGTATCATGAAATAAAATCTTGATTTTTTAAATTTTGATTTTTTATAGTATGTGAAGAATTATAGAGTTAAGACTTAAGAATCATGTTTTAGAAAGAGTAGCTTAGAAATATGTGAGCTTTAACGCTTTAATATAGGTAGAATAAAAATCGTTATAAAGATGCGTACATGCGAGGTCAATTGATTTTAGATTATCCATCTTACGAAGTGCCTTATTAAACATGTCTTTTTATTTAATAGATTCATCAAACATTTTCTTCACAGATAGCATTTACTTGCTCTTTGCGTCATATTACAAAGATATAAATCAATTTCATAAGCAAGATATTAATATTAGATGGATGATACAAAATATACATACAAAAGTTTAATATGCAAGCAGTATTGCTAAAAACCATGGTTATCAATAGCGTGAGGCGTGGCATTGCGGTATGTCCAAGCACACTTTAGCAGCTAAGGAGAAGTTTTAACGTTTATAAAGCGTGGTTTATAACAGCGCAATATATAAAAATATTTATTTGTTTTATCATTTTTCAATATCATATTTATATTTCACAATATTGTTCATACTATTTAAAGTTAAAGAAACTCAATTTCCATGTAATAATATTAATTTTTTGGATTTGAATTCGAACAATCATCGCACCTCAGGTCGTAACACGTCTTGACCTATTGCGTAACATCGAGGTCACGCCTCTATCTTTAATGCGCCTTAAAGCGAGCTATTTAGAACCATGATAAAAACACTTGGGCAAAGCTTTCAAGTTTAAAGTAGTTATAAAATACATCACCAAGCATCTTGTTTTCCCATCTTATTTAGTATTTATTGCATTTAATGCATGTTTTGCTTTACCTTTAATTTGTACATTAACTATATACTCCGTAATATTGATAATCAAACAGACCAAAGGCCATTTTGAATGGTCAGATTATGTCATAATAAGCCTTTTTCTTGTAAACAATTCGGTATTCAAACAAATTAAGTAACTTAATTTTCTTATCAACTTTAGATACAAATGGGTTTTGTTGGATTATGTCATTTTCTCAATTAATTTCAAACAAATGAGTTTTGGTAATCAGTGATCAGATGGTCTACCGATTAAAAGGTTAGTTTGGTTTCTAACTCGACAGAAATAGTGAGGTGAATATGTTTTTCAATGTATCGTTGATTGAGCTTATCTAGTCTCATAGTTAAGGGAAGAAATAATACAAAATGATATGTAGCTTACCCCACCATAACGATATTTTGAGAATAATGACAAGAAGATTCAGTCTTTGATGTTGCTGACTATCTATCAGCCAAAAAACAATGGTGCTAATGTGAGTGGTGACTCTGTTGCAGCAAAAGTCTGTATATCAAGCGTTGATGGAAGTGGGTGAGCTATTTCTTTTGGACCTGGTATATCTTCTCAAACTATTTCTTCTTGAGCTGCTAGTCATATCTACAAAGATTTGATCTACAACAAAGTCGTTCGCCCTGTCTGACCAGTAAATTATTGATGTTGCACCTGTGATGATTCAGAGGTTTCTGGGCATCTGGGCAATATAACTTGGTGGACAGCACAACCTGTGAAGACCAGATAAAAAAGACAATAATAACCCTTAAGTTGACGATGATCATGTTGATAAAGGAAAATGAGCGGTAATGAATAGCACGACACTTTGATGTGCTATACGTTCTACTTATTTATTAGGATAATTTTCATATGCTTAAGTTGGTTTGTAAAATAGTCACTTAACCAAACATGACTTGTATTGAAATACTATGATATGTAGTGTGACTCAATAATTTCGGGTATCGAATGCATGCCTTGCAATACAATTTAATATTCAATCCTCATAAAAAGATTAATTAGTGTCTGCAATTGTAGTAACTTTTTTGGTTGCAAGTATAGAAAGCATGAGAATGCCTATTACAGTAGTTAACTAAATTCTAATATATTAATTAGTTAGCACCGTAAGTTTAAATGGCATGAGAATGAGTATTTACATACCTCTTTCAATGAAGGACAAGAGTGAAGTGTTTACGTATGAAGGCAACGTAAGACCACCAGGCCGAATCCTGTGTGGAATAAATTCGACACCAACACACTGGAACTGCTGGTCGTTCGCATCCCAGAACTCTGTGACGCTAGCTTCAGCCGAACAACAGCATACGGCTCTAGAGCCTCGACGTGTCGAAGCTGACATAGATTTTGTTGCCAAGTCATGACCCTTTCATTAATTTAGTGATTCCAATCTCACAGGGGCTTGGTAAATAAATGAGCATATTTATAACAACACATGATTCTCAATCCATAACATACATGTATGTTGTGTGTCCCGCAATTAAGATATATCAATATTAATCATGAAACTTGAAGAAACAAATAAGCTTAGATTTCCTAAAGCAAGATCTTTGATTGCTTCCGTCATAGCTAGACACACAACATACTGCACAAGAGGAACCACACGACCATCTTCCATTTAAATTGTAAACCAAAGTAGAAGGCTGCCCTTTGGAGATTCTCATACATTTTGTGAGCGCCCTATAAGAATTAAGCTTGTTCTCTAATTTTATTATTATTACATTCGGAATTTTTATTACAAATTCTGTGTTTAGGGTGGCTTATCCAAACTACTTATCTGATTGTTAGTGAGTGAAATAAATGGTTTTCCAGTAGGCATCTGGTAGTAGTTTACACAAATAAGCAATCCCAAACACCTATTAATAGTACCACATTTGCATTTTTTGTAGATTCCATACCTTGTCCTTTAAACTGAACGCCCCAATGCACACAAGGCCAATCGGGATCTCACAGAAATATCTGCACAAACCTTAAAAGTTGCAACGACTTAACCAAGATACAAAAAATAGGAATATCAAAAACATGATATACGTACAAACAGACAACGTCCTGAGTGGAAGCTAATCGTAGAGACCAAAAGAAGAAGTATGCCAAAACATTTGCTCACTGGCAAGTAGCCATGTAGCACTATATCTTCTTTTTTGACTGTGTGAGGTATTTTTTAAGTATGAAGTTAGAAAACAACATGATTAGACAATCATTTTTAGTTAAATAGTAATTGCAGATATAGATAGTACCATATGAATTGATAACTTGGACAATTTATAGTGACTATCTTAAGATCATGAAATTTCATCAAATATGACAGCAGTGTACTGACACTGACATTGCCTCTAACATCAGGTATATGCTAGCAAGGACCACATTTTCAAACCAGAAATCCAATATAACCCAGTGAGTCAAATCCTAATGAAGTATATAGGTATTAGAAAACTTGTACCTTAAGTTTACACAAAAGAAAAACACATTCAGTTTTATGCTATAATAGATAAATAAACTTGGATCAACATTGTAGATGATGTAACCTTTGGGGGTTCTTTGCCAATTGACACCTTGAAATAGATGCCTAATATAAAAAAGACGATGATCTATCTTAGCAATTGCCTTGTACTTTATACATACAATTTTATTTTGAATTTTATAGGGAGGCATAATTTTTTAGTAAATTAATAGTAACATTGAATATTCTCTACTAACCTCAATGTGTAGAACCCATCTTCTAGAGCCAGACCCAAAACCCTTCTGAAAATGGTACGCATGAACACTTCCGTCTAAACAATCTGCATTACAGATGATGCGAAGAAAATTAACTATGCGTCATCAACCATAAGTTAACTGATGCATTGGAACGAATGAGTCGATGAAAATATTTTTCTACCATCATAGAAGGCTAGAACCAAGACCAAGTTATCATTTATTACATATGTTAAATGTTGTCAAGCCAAACACCTCATTAATTTCCTTTAATCAGAATTACCAAGGACCTCATTCATTTCCTTTAATCAGAATGAGTTATCATTTATAGATATACTTCGGTTTATTGTCGATAATATCAAATCTTGTCAAGCCAAACACTCCTTTAATTAGAATTCCCAAGCACCTCATTAATTTCCTTTAATCAGAATTATCAAGCAATAATTCATGTCATTAATATAACCAAAATTCAGAAATAATCATTACAAAAAAGTATCATTCATTACAATAAAGTGAGTTTGATACTTTTTCTGGCTCATCTTCCAAAAGTCTGAATACCATCCATAAAAAGTATTCATTCAATCGATATTTGGAATTATGAAGACCAATCAAATACCACCACTGAGATACAGTAAACCCACCCTTATGTAGGCGGTAACATGTCCACCATAAACGTACTTGCGGGTCCTAACTGATATTACAAATAATCATGTAAATATATACTAACACTTTATACAGTTAATAATTGATACCCTATTGCGCGGCCAACAACCTCTTTAATCATCTTCTTTTCAACCTGATACAAAAAAAGTGTATGTCCAAATTAAACATGTAAGAAATAGAAAGATGAACTATATACTCAAATTTAAACTAATGGTATGACAAAAAACAGAGGTCTTTGACCTGGACGGTTTATAGGTGTCTCAATTATTAACCGTATAAAGTGTTAGTATATATTTACAAATTTCGAATATAATTAAATAACCAACCACCTTCAGAAGTTACATATGGTTAAAGTAAAAAGATTACGAAGTGGGTGAATAATGCTTAGCTACTTATTAAACTTCAATTTTCACCCAAGGCGAAACTGCAATTTTCACCGAAAGCGAAATTGCATTTTCACCACAAGGAACCAAGTACATGCTTACATCAATCGAAAACCATGTTAGAGTATCATAATAATCAACTTGCAAGGTCTGATATTTCCAGCCGCATCTTGTACTCTTTATTTTTATAACTTAATGTAATTTACCAACCATCAGTAAGATGTGGCCTATACAAAACGTTACAAACCTTATCGGCACGAAGCTTGATTCTCTTTCCGACCACGAAAAAACACTGTCCAACGTTAACTGCCAGGAGGAACCAAGCTGCACCTGCATACATCAGTCGAAACCATGTTAGTAGTTTAAATTTGTGAATATAAATAAGTGACTAAAATTACAGATTTGTAATCTCTTCAATAACGAAACAAACATATATAAAAATAAAACACAGTTTCATAATAGGGGTTTTGAGAGAAAAAATAAACCTACAAAAAGGAGAAGCACATTGATTTGCTGCTATTCATACACGTTAGTTCTAATAGTCTTACAATCTGCAATCTGCATAATTCTCATCATCTCTCTGCTGTAGCCAGTTGAATACAAATACTGTATTAATATTTTATATAAAAATCATTATAAATCAACATAATTAATAACACTACTTAATGATGAACAAATCAAGAGATCATGGTTGACCGATATTGATAATGCTTCTGGTATGAAGCGGTGTGAAATCATTCGATTGACTTTGTGTGTGGTTTATGTGTCTGGATAACATATATATGCTCGTGAACATTGGTTAACATAGATTTATGAGTTTTTTTTTGTTGGTAATGATGGATCCATTATCGTTGATTAATCTTGATGAACTGAGTGTTTTCCTGGGGCGAGTTTATGAGGGAGTGGGAGTTGGAAAAAAAAGCCCAGCCCAGAACGTAAGCCCAACATGCTGACGTGGATTAGGAGGATGATTAGTGACGTGGCAAATCCCTCCTCTTATATATAATGTAAAGATATATATATATATATATATATATATATATATATATATATATATATATATATATATATATATATATATATATATATATATATATATATATATATATATATATATATATATATATATATATATATATATATATATATATATATATATATATATATATATATATATATATATATATATATATATATATATATATATATATATATATATATATGTATATATATATATAGAGAGAGAGAGAGAGAGAGTTAGGATCAAATGAGAAGAGACATTATAATAAGAAGAATAAGAAGGGATCTGGACCAATCATCTTAAAAGACTAAAAAAGGGCATTTTTGTCTAACTAATTAGATTGCCAGTTATGCGAATGTATCCTAAAAAGATGGGATCACTTTGATATTTGATGCTACTTCATAAAATTCGTAGCGCATATCTATTTATTTAAGTTCCAGTTCATTTTGAAATGTAAAAATATATTCTAATCATTCATTAGTTTGACAATCGAGTAAAGATACATAGATTAATAAACAATTAAAAACAATTTGTTTTACCAATGAGCAATTTGAGATTTTTTGACGCACCTATCACCTATGAATATATGATTCACACCACTAGTTAACTAATGAAGTTATGACGATGAATCATAAGATTAGTAACGATGCACATGCATCAACGTAACACGTCTATTGACATGCATCAATCGCGACGAGATTTACATCGATTGTAACGAGATGCATTGTTTTTATGCTTGACATTTCTTTGATGCAACTATGATACGCACCCTTAATGAAGATGAATCAACGTAAATCATCTATATAATTAGAAGCATCGATCCCAACTTGGTTTGCATCGATTGTGGATGCATCGGTAACTATGATATTTATATGTATAATATATGCACCTACCTTTGCCAAGGACTTATCGATACAATGATGCATCATGTTCACTAGATGCAAGACACTTTAAGAAAAAAGCTACACCAACTAGAATTGGTGTCAATGTTTCATTTAACAAATATTACAATAGATGCATGGGTATTATTTTAGCGACATGACCGCTTGTACGTGATGCAAAAGATTTAAAAATAATATGAACCGTCTTTATCTCTGGAAATCACACATGCTTCTTAGTCATCTCAAATCATATATTTCATGTTCTTGAAGTACACGTTCAAAATCATATATGTAGATGCATGTCTTTACGTTAATAAAAATATAAATGCATTTAAGTTTTATTGATCTTGTCTTACATAGTTACATGCATCTATACATTTATGCATGGATGCATAATGTCTCGTGACAATGCTTTGGTGTAGAAGTAGATATGATGCATATTTAAGATGCATGCTTTTATAATGAAAATTTTACTATGTTTAGATAATGAATAAAATGGAAATAGATGCATGACTTTCTTGGATGATATCGAACAAAGTTGCATAATATCATGAGGTGCATTTGATCTTATAGGAAAAAGATAGACGTACATCTTATTATAAAATTATAAAATTGGTAAAAGTTATGGATGCAATTAAAAGAGGACGAGAAAGATGTTGTTTAGCGGTCGAAAGATTATAGTTTTAAATACGGTTATAGTATGCTTGGAGGATGAAAGAAAGTTTCTTTTACTTTTCTACCCTTATGTATTAAATAAAATCTAAAGATATTTACATATTTGTCATTATTGTATCTAACCATTCATTTTTTATCTAATGGTCTCAATCTTTTCTTATTCTTCTTATTTTTATTAATCTTCTCACTGGATCCTTACTCTATATATATATATATATATATATATATGGGTTCTAGAGAAAACTTTGTTTTCATAGAAAACTTAGAAAACAAATATACATGGCAACTTTTGCAACATATAAAAAAAGGGGTAAAAAACGAAAAGTAAAAAAAACCGAGGGTTAAAATCGAAAACTTTTTATTCTTACTCCTACCAAACACGTTACCAGGTCAAAACTCACATTACACACACATACACTTTCTGTGGACACCACTATTACAGCCACGGTCGAAACCACCGTTACAGCCACAGTCGAAACCACTGATACAACCACCTTCGACACCACAGTTACAACCACCTTCGACACCACCGTTACAGCCACCGTCGACACCACCGTTACAGCCACCCACCATTACAGCCACCATCAGAACCACCACCATGAAACGCCACCAACAACCCACACGCCACCAGATGTTCTAGGTTAAACTCATGATCATCATTTAACTAATTTCTGTTTGTTAATTTATAATGATTATGTTATCTTTTTGTTGTTATTTTATGAATTTTGACATAATTATGTGATTATTTTTAGTTATGTTTGTGTTTATAAGTGAATGAACATCAAGTTGTGGATCTATATAGGTTAATTATTAGTTCTATCGTACAGTTGATTGTAATTGCTTGTATATAAGTGATAACATACAGTTGTCGATCGATATAGGTCAATAGATGCGTATTTAGATATACTGTTGAATCGATTTACGTTATTATTGAAGTTGGACCTGATTATGTGATTATTTTTGTTTAGTTTGTGTTTATAGTGAATAAACTTGAAGTTTGGATCGATATAGGTTAATTATCATTTTTTGAATTCTGGTTGATAGGTTATATCTTAATTGATTAAAATATCCAAATAATATTTTATAAATGTGATATACTAATTTGAAGCATATTTGTTTAATATTGAGTGATATGACATCTTCAGGCATCTTTGTGATTATTTGTAGAATGAAATTGCACATCAGGGAATCATATTGTATTAGCGCATATGTGTTTGTGGTTGCCGTATCATGTTGATGTAGTCGAACATAGTTTTGAGATAGTTGTTTTGTTAACAATTCGGTATATTTTGGGTCACTAGTTATATTTTAGTACATCCATAAATAAGGCACCCGTCTGTATTATTCAAGGGCGTCTGTTTGTTAAAGGGCATATGTTTATATAATTGAAGAGGATATGTTTGTTTAAGTGCTTGCGTTTGTTTAAGGCCATCTGTTTAAATGATTTAAAGGCATATGTTTGTATGATTTGAGAGCATTTTGTTAGATTGTTTTCATTAAGGCATATGATTTAATGTGTTATTATAAAATAATTTTTTTTTGTTTAAGAAACTGGTGGTTAATTATGTGTTAGGGCATCATAACACAAATATATTACGGCACCAGTTCGTAAATATATCAGGGCATACATTCACAAATATATTAGAGCATCATATCTAAATTGTTTTAGTGAATAAGTTTAAAACTGAGTTAGGGCATCAAATCAGAACTGTCTTATGGCATATTTCTGATGTATAGTAAAACGTTTGTTGAATCTCGTAAATTTAAGCATCCAAAAATGAAGAAAAACAAGATTCTGAATACATTGTGTTAAGTTAAATTTGATGATGGTTCTCAGAATACATGATGACGATGGCGGGGTGTGAGGTCTGAAACTAGAATCATTTTCATGTATAACTACTGCAACGTGCAGAGTTAGAGGTGACATTGGTTAACCATAATATAAAATGACGGTGAAGGGGGTGGGGCCTAAAACTGGAATTTCCTTCTTGTAACTAGCACAACGTGTAGAGTTAGACATGACAGTGGTTACTCATAATACATGATAACAATAGCGGGTATGAGGCATGAAAATGGGAACGCATTCCTATTCATTTAACTACCACGTGTTAAGTAATACTTGGTGGCACTCATACACTATACATGATGAATGTGACAGTTGTAGCGTTTGAAACTGGAATTGCCTTCTTGTATTTAATGTTTCTGAATCTAAATCAACATGTTCAGTGAGTATGATTAGGCATTAGTGAGTGATTATGATTAGGTCATCATTGAAAAGGTTGGGGAATCATTGAGGGAGTATGGTTAGGGTAGAGGTATTTGCAAGATTGTTTTTTTGTCGGTTGTGATTAGGTAGTGTCCTGAATTGTGGGATACGCAAGTTGTTGTTTGGCAGTCTGATAACCCACGCGGTACATCGGTTGTTGTTAAAGTAGTATATGTCTAGGATATCAAGGTAAATGTTGATCAGTTAGCACTTGACTTGCATGGCTAACGAGATCCTAGGACAACGCTAGTTAATAGCTCACTAGTTTGTAATGATTTTTTTTTACCAAAAAGTGCATCTGGTTGAGGTACTTTAGTGCATGCGTTGATATTGTTGCAAACTTTGGTGCCAAGATATTGTTGCAAAAGTTGGTGCCAAGATTCAACATGAAGCTTGTGAAAGAAAGAATGTGTGGGTGGTCGGTTGTACGAGAAAGTTAATCAAAGATTTGGTACACGTACAGTGGATTACATCAACACCATTGTCAATACTCGGTATGCAAAAGCAGCCTTTCATCATATTACTTTTGGTATTTTAATTTGATCGTAGATAACATGGAAGAATATAAAATTGATGATTACTTGTCATATATAAAAATCAGTACATGCAAAAAGAGTCATACATGTTACCACTTGTTTTGTTTAACTGTTTAACAATGGCTTCATTGGCTTCACTGTCATCACATTATTTCGGAGCAATGCTTCCTCATACTGTGATCGTTTTTCTTTGTCTTTACTAATGGTATCAAAATCCCTATGTACTCAAACACTCGAGCTAAAATTTTGTTCTAAATTTAATTTTACCTATTGTTGCAGGATCTTATTATTACTGTTGTCAATGAGTGTGGCTTCATTGTTTGCCTTGGAATCTGAGGCAACCCTGTTGTCAAGCTCTAGAGAAATGGTTAGGTCACATATGGGGTAGAACTGGTTGCAAATTTAAGGAGTTTGATGGTTGGTCATGTGTCACTCGTGATTGCAGAACAAATGAAATGGAATGCAAAGGAAGAGATTACACACAACCTGATAATGTTGCAGAGCTCAATATGACCATGGCAGATGACTATCATGATGTTAGTATCTTAAGCGGATTCAATCTACCGATGACCATTGAGGCGAAAGGCACAGAGGATTCTTGCCCAGTGGCTGGTTGTGCTGCCGACTTGAGTAAACAGTGCCTTGATGACCTAAAGTTAGAGGGTCATAGTTGTTCTCATCTGAGTTGGATGTATATGACATGGTAATTTACTAATTCTTTTTATTAGTGCTTTTCAACCAAACGAGCATAATCATGTGCTCATACCTGCAATACTTTCAATGTTTAACAACAAAAAAGGTTAATTAGTGATATAAAAACTTGTTACAAAGGTACCCTCACTCTTTTTGGCTAATATAGATGAATGATTATCGTCTTGTTTTGTAGGTGGATTGATTTAGTTAAAGCATGGAAGACGTCAGCCACTGCAGTATGTTGTGAATCATGCATCACTATTATATTTTTCGAAGCAGGTATCACATTACTTCATCTGTATCATGAAAATTGAATTTACTTTAGTTTTTTAGATGATCCATGAAAGTTCTAATAGAAATTTAGTTTTATAAATTAAGCAGGTATCTCATTTGTATGTACTTTGAAACTGACATAAAACTATAAATTGTCAAGCATTTTTTTACATGATAATGAATAATGAACTAATCATAAATTGTAAATTATCGTGTGTTGTATAAAGGTCATTTGTATGATGTCGTAAGGTCATTTGTTACCGTATGGGCATCTTCGATAGTGGCTATACCATTGCATGTGTTCTTACTGGCTAAGTAGCTTGTAAATTAATCTCTTTTAGGCTTGAAAATTTAGTTTGTTTTTTGGATTTAGAACCATCATTCAGGTGATAAACACAAGTTATATTGGAAAAGATTATTTACCAATTTTCACTACCATAATGTGATCACACTATTAGCAACATATTCATATTTTTCTTATTGGGACTTCATTTATTTATATTAACGCATATTTGTACAAATGAGTGCTTAATGTGTGCCTGCATTTTTCAATTATCTATTGGGTAAATGACTAAAGCATCAAAATCCACTTCTAGAGGTGTCTAAGTTGGGCGTGGTTGTTAAGGAAAAGTAGTATCTGTTTGAAAATAGTTTAGGGGATATGTTTGTTATCATAAGGGCATCTTTGGCTCATGGGTCACGTAGAAAATACTATAATCTTATGCTAAGTAAGCCAAAATAGTTGATGCTATCTTTACAAAAATGAATGAATTTGGTTGTTGTTTTTAGGTTAATTAGACAATGTTTACCCAATTGTAGAAGCTGCTCATATTGTACTTCTCCCGACCGAACAATCTTTATGTATTTTTTTTCCTCTAACAAGCTTTACTTATAACCTATGGTCCAATGGATATATCTAAAAGTTCTATTTTTTCGAATGTGAACAGGAGCTAACAGAACCATCAGTAAACGGATGACTTTTGTTCTTGTGTTCTAAAGTGTGAAAATCATGCTACCTGTTTATATATTTTTAAGAGAAACTTTTTGTTTAAGGATTATCACACGTCTGATAATTTATTTGATATACAAACTAATAATTTGATGAAACTTAGTGATCCTGAGCCTTATCGTGTACTTGGAGCAGTAAAATATGAATCGAATGACTTCGAAGGTAGGGTTGCTGCGTATAGGACTTCATCAAAGGTCAGTTTGCTTATAAGAATAACTCTTTATTGAGTATTTAGTACAAATTTCCTCTTTATTGAGTATTTAGTAAAAATTTCTGCCTAACCTAATAGCTTGAGTTTGTTTTTTAGTAACTTTAAAAGCGGGGTTTATAACAGGGTTAACAATAATTTTCATTTGCATAACAAATATCATGGAATGGATTTTGAAGTTCTTCGTGGTCTCACGAATTCATTGCTTGCTGCTAAGAAACCGGATCGGGTACGTTTTGTCATGCAAATGTTACATTGCTATGCTTCATGAATTTTACTATTTTTTAAACATAATAATACAATGTAGAAGAACACATTTTTATTGGGCAAATTATAATAAAAATGGTATTAAAAAATTTGTATTTCCTGCTTATTCACACTGTTAGGATCCTTTTGTCATCTCATGATAGTCTGCAAAGAGAAATGGAGATTCTGAAAAAGAATAGAGCAGATGGAAGTCTGATTATACGGAACATCAGTTAGATCCTATTCAAGTGAGTTGCGTCTTTACATAACAACCCACTTATGTTTATTACACGTAAATGATAGTTTCATCATGCATGACTTTTAAAATATACAATTTCGTAAGCAGTAAGTCTATATCTTATCACTGGCGTAGGCAATTTCTATGCTATTTATAAATAGATATACCTGAAACAAGATAAAGCTAAAAGTTTGATAGTGATAAATAAATGGATCCAACTGATTTTTCATAATTCCGAATTTAGATTAAGGCATTTCTTTTGTTAGATTTAGTGCATCTGTATGGCTGTTTTGAAAAGAGAGTAACTTTCTTGCTCATTTTGTTTTAGGGTTACCATATATGGGAAGTTACTTGTCGAGTGTAACTTCACATCTATATGCATCCAGTCTGGAATGTGGCTGGAAGAAAGGAAAGTTTATTATTAACCGGCATGAGATACACACTTAACTTACTTTTAAAAAAATATTGTTGATACCATTTTTCTTCTTTGTCTTCATGACTAATAACATTAAACTAGTGCTTACCTTATTATATCCCGTGCTTAAAATTTTAATTTTACTTTCAGTCTAATAAGGAATTGGCCGATTTGGATCATTGAATATAGAACATGTATCTCACTATCTAGGTTACGACTGCTCTTGGAACAGAGTATTTTGAGCACCTTCTTCCTAACATCATCTGAAACTAATCTCATCTAAAGAACTATACAAACATTAGTGCATCATTTGTATATTAGTGATCTATTTTTTTAAGTTCATGGCATCTACTGTGTATGTTTAGTGCATCTATATTTGATGTGGCAACGGACACTATAGGTGTAGGCTCAGGAAACACAAGCAAGGATAGATTTGGCTTATGACTTAAAAGTTGATCAAATATACGAAAGGAAGACTCAGTTATCGTGGTTACTTCTAAAAGAAAGGGTGATGTCAACTGTGTCAATAGTAGAGAGGATGCAACATTGAAAGTTTGCATTCAAGTTCTCTTATTGTTATTTACTTGTAGGATCTTATTATAATGACTCTTTTTAATGTTAATTATTGTTTTCATATGGCTTATGTAAATATGCAGAAACAGGAGCATGTCGCACCGATCTCCACCTCCTCGCCATTATAGATCACTCTTCCACACTCGTGACTACTCTCCTCTTCCTCCCAAGAGAAGGCATCACAAAGGTATGCGTCTGATTTAAGTATATGTATGCAATTCTTTAATATATGGGCACCTGTCCAGGCAATGATAATCTGCTGGCGCATTTTTCTGTTGCATCAGGAGTAGGGCTCCTATTTCACCCCAAAGAGGAAAAAGATATAGTATAGCAGGTTATTGACCAAAAAGCGTCTCCTTTAGTTTAACATTCATACTTTAATTCTATTACTGTATTATTGTTGTTATTTATTTAATCTATATATCTAGGTGAAATTGTTGATTTAACTCTATTGTCTCTACCAAATACCTATATACTGTAGATTCTTACGGATAGGAAAAGAGTGTCAAGCCAACCAGGGACGTGACTAATGATAGTAAGGGTGCTTAAATGGATCTTTCAAGGTTGACGTTTTTGGAGCTGGATGATAATAAGGTGTGTATGTGGGATATGCGTGATCGTCATGGTGTAGTTCCACATTAAAATGAGCGACTCAATGTCATTAGTTTCTCTTGGGATTGATTTTCAGTGTGCTGCCATTACTGGTAATAGGTCTATTGTTGTTGGTTCTGTTGATGGGAAGATTAGGTTGCATTCAATTAGCTCTACGAGGCACGCAAAAACTGCTTTTCTGACTCATGGGTCGCATATTACTTACGTAGATGTTACTTATGAAAGGAAGTGACTTGTGGGTACTATTGATACTTATTTGATTCTGATTTGTATGTTGTTTACAAGTAAGGGTGGAAAATCAAAGACGGGGTTTGCTAGAAGAATAGGCAATAGGATTGCGGCCCTGAGGTCGTTGAATTTGAATCCACTCGATATTGAGATAATAAAATTGTTTGTGTGCTTCTTGGTATGAGTTTAAAAAGTGTTCTTAATTTGGATTGTGATACACATGATAAATGAGTAAACAAATAAGAGCAAAAAGTAGCATATTAGATTGGAAAAAAGCAAAACATAGCAAAGTAAGAGATAAATAATGTTAGTTTTAATAGATGCTCCGAAAAGAAAAAGATACGCAAAAAAATCCCGTGCGTTATACCTGAGAAAAAAAAAGTAATTAAAGTGAAAGAATAGACGTTAAAAAAATTAAGAAACAGGGTAAAATTTACACAAACGGCCCCTAAGAAAGAAGATTTGAAAAACAGCCCCTTATAATTGAGAGGAAAAAAAAGGAGGGGAATGAGCTTTGATCTAACGGTTGGAAAGAGGTTTTCTAGGTTTTCTATTGAGATAAAGTTTTCTATTGATCCCATCTCTCTCTCTCTCTATATATATATATATATATATATATATATATATATATATATATATATATATAGTTATGGATGATATGAAGAGTGCACATGTGTTTTCATACTATTCATCGCGAAGATAGTTATGATACAAGCGAAACAAAATACATGTGCATGGTCTTAAAATACATGTATCTAGCGACCTAACATGATAAAATCCACACATATATATATATATATATATATATATATATATATATATATATATATATATATATATATATATATATATATATATATATATATATATATATATATATATATATATATATATATATATATATATATATATATATATATATATATATATATATATATATATATATATATATATATATATATATATATATATATGGATTTTATCATGTTAGGTCGCTAGATACATGTATTTTAAGACCATGCACATGTATTTTGTTTCGCTTGTATCATAACTATCTTATATATATATATATATCTTAATATATATATAAGAGGAGGGATTTGCCACGTCATCTATCAGGGGAACTAATCCCAGTCAGCACATGGGTTTACGTTTTGGGCTTAAACTTTCATTCTTACAAATCATAAGTCGAATCCAGTTAAAACCCACACCCACACTTCATACTAAGATCAATGTCATCGTAACCCTAAAATCAACCTCTAAATCCAATCCCTAACTACCTGAACAAGAAACATTCGTTCTTAAAAAAACTCATCCGTGAGAAAAACCCTAGATAAATTTCGGAAATCAAAACCATAACAAAAAAAATCCACCTAGATTATAATCGCAATAATCGAGCCACTGATCTGATTAATACTTTATATTACTAAATTATAATCGCAAAAATCATAAGTATAATAATCACCTTTCTCCATGGGTTTGATTGTTGTATTATAGCTTTGCATTGTTTGAGGACCCTATCTCGCTCAGGAGAATCCAACTAGAGGTACAATTTTGTTTATGTTTCGGGCTTTTGATTTCTTAATTTGTTAGCTTTCACTTTTTGCAATATTATTTGTTTCAGAATGGTTAGTACCTTGGCTTATTAACATGGCGATAGAAGCTGCAACGTGGATTAGAGATCATTCTTACCAAATATCTTGAAACTTAATGTCTTACAAGATCAAACTTATTGGGGTTTGCGCACAGGTCTGTGCATTTGTCATACACATAAATTGATCGTTATTTTGAAATATATTTATGTGCTCTAGCGTGGGTCAAACGGGTAAGTTTGTGTTGCGCTCTTATAATTAAGCCGATAACTAAGTTTAATTAGGCTGCACAAGATCACCCCGTCGAATGGTGATCAGGTAGCAGTTATTTGATTTTAGCCTTTGATGTTTGTGTGTTTCAATATTGAGGGTCATGATCTTCGATCTGGATTTGGTTATGTTCTTTTCAATTTCAAAGCCGAATTTGCGTGAATCTAAGATGCGTAGACTTTTTCCATATTTTTTATATTATCACGGACGGAAGTACCAGTGTTTCTAGGATTACATCCTTTATCTCTTGGCAGGTACAGTTTAATGGTAATTTGTCATAGTTTTTTTGCTTTCTTCTTATGATGCATGATTAAGCTTGATTACATTCATTTTTTGTTAGCAAAAAAGTCGTGGATTCATATAAATGAGAAAACGACACATCTATGAATATGTGATACAACTTGTAGATTAGCATCAGGTTATCAATCTTGAGAATTGGAAATCAGGCCTGTCTACTTTTTCCTTCTCACACGCATACAAAAAGAAATGTATAAACGTGTATTGAATTTGGTACGTTAGCACTTATGTTTATGCAGATCTTTGCCCGACCTAGAACTGGTGAGAGTAGCCTCTTTAATGTCGATATTAAGGTGGAGTCTCAAGGCGAATATGGAGAGGACTATGAGTTCTCTAAAGAATGGACAGATTGCCATGGTATTATTCTGGAATTCCTCGAGTTTTTTCAACTGCGCAAAATCTATAAATCTTATAATTTTCGTTCTTATGCAGAAAAATGGATCAAAAGTGGTGTTTCTCTCTCTATTGAATGATGGTGATAATATCAGGTATCGTAGCTTTTGTTCGTCACTCGAACTGCGTAGTCACATATAAGATGATAACTATGAGGTGATTACATTTGTTTCGTTAGGGATTCGGAATCTTTGCCTTCTCTTCTCGATAAAGTGCTTGCGGCTGCGCTAGAGGTCGTAATTAACAGTTCTCATAATCAAAAGAAAAAGCAAGTTGAAAAGATAAATAGGTATGTTCGAGATAATTCTTCAATACTTCAACCCGTGATTTATATAAATAGTAGTGTGTTTTCTTCAGGTATGAGCACAGTAAGAAGCTTTCTTTCGAGTTCCAAGAACTTTCAAGGGAAGGTGAAGCTGGTCATGTGAACTGTGACAATGCTCCTTTAGTTGTAGCACAACTACTAGATGACGAGTGTCTGGGGATTTCATCAAATGGATGATTCTATCTGTGCTTTCTCTTTTTCCAGTTGAGCCTCTTGTGAATGAATGTGAAAAAGGTGCGTTTTATATCAAAAACTTGTCAGTTCTTAAGTTTTCATCCCTCGGATAGTTAACCACCTGCATAAGAATATAATATGTTTAGATAGAACTATTATTGGTGGGTTTTCTTTTATCAGAGAAGGTATTACCGTTTCCACTGGTGCATCATGCGCTAGAAAGTACGGAAGTGAAGTTTTGAACAAAGCTGACTGATCATGTCTCGTTGGCCTTTTTTGAGAAGGTGGGATAGCAGAATGTTTTGAGAGTGTTACATAACAAGCAACTGCAATGGCGGCTTGCAAATGCTAGAGTTGACGCTAACATGAAAGTTCATCAAGGTAACATTCAGTCTTGATTACAAAATGGCTAATTGCTTAAGAAGCTAAGAACTTAAATAATTACTTAAATTTCTGTTTGCAAACCCTTTGTTAAAATTATATATAGGGGGTATTTGAAGTACTTATTTAAACTACTTATACATGTGGCTTATAAGGGAGGTCGCATATAATCTATGCGGTTCATATTTATATACATGTGTCACGCTTTATACATTTTAAGCAATCTTCCTACATGTTAAATATTCATTCGTAAGTACTTAGTAAAGAAATTGAGGAGGTTTTATCTGTTTGAAACACTTCATATGACTTTTAACCTGTCTAATCACATCGACCTATTTACTTTTCAGTTAAACATGTGTCACGCTTTATAAATTTTAGGCAATCTGTTTAAAACACTTAATATGAATTTTAACCAACATTTGCAGATGATCTGAAGTAAAACCAGGAGCAACTAGTGGCTGTTTTGAATCTGTTAATGCTTTGCTACAAAATACAAGAAAACAGGATGATCCCAATATCCCAATAGGAAGTTGTAAACAAAAAGAAAAAGGACTAGACGTTGGAACCAAGCCATGACAAATCCCATTTGTCCCAATATTTGGTTTCGAGGGTGATAACATGGTTGAGAGTCAACAAAGTTTACTTGAAGCAGCTGATCAGCTCAATGAGCCAAAAAGATCATCAGAAACCATTTCGTCTTCCACTTCTTTTCAGGTATAATTTACTTGATGCATAAAAATATTCTGTTTTTTTTAAGTTTACTTGGTGAAGCATTTTAATCTCAAAAAGTGTCTAATTAGTCCCTTACAACAACAAGAAAACACCCCTTATACCAACCATCTAAACAACCTCTCGTCATGTCATTAACTAGGTTAGTCTTTCACTTGATTCTAACAGCAGCCATCCAAAACCCACTCATCATAAAGGATAATGACAACTGTTTAGGTGGTTTTACAAGTCTATTTATTTATTTATTTTCCGCTGTTTATTAGTAGTACGTCATGTGTAGAATTCTTATCTGTTCGTTCAGTAAGTAGAAGGTATTAGCTTGAGACATGAGCAATTCCAAACGCCTCCTAAGTTATAATGAGTACATATACAATATGTAGTCTGGTTTAATTATAACCTGTAAACAGATGAGGATATAGATTTATGAGCTAAAAAGGTACCTGAAGTGTAGCGCCATAGTTTCGAAAGATCACACTTGCAGCATCCATCAACTTCATGTGAAGCTGTAGTAATATGTAGGTTATTATATTTTTATACTTTCAACTGATTATGCAAACCCAATTAGCTAATTAAAAAATAATCTGCTATGTAGAGTCGGATTCAGTTTCATGATCTCATGATTGTGACACCATATAAACATAGAGGTGACATTTGTAAAAGTATGTGAACAGCCTGATGTGGGTTACGTTTGATCTCTAACTTGTCATATAGATAAAATAAAACAACGATGGCTAAAAAGTAATTAGTCGAATGGGTCGGTAAGTAATCCGAAAGTGTATATATACCATCACTGGCTCTGATATTCAGAATCATACTTAATTACTGAACTAACATAAAACGTCAAGAAATTATATACAACTATGTGATAATCATGCCTTTTAGTTGTATAGAAATCAAATTGTATTTTGTCATTCATTTTGGATTTTTAAGAATGGTAGAAAATATTTTCGTTTCCGTTTACTAAAACTCCTTGGAACTAACCTTCTGTTAAACTTGATACTGGCTATATTAGAACCTTTAGCAGTGTCATCCCTGACATTCTATCAGAAGCAGAATGCTTTAACATTCTGAAATTATATTTTTGTGGTTGTAATAAGGATCACTCAAATAAGGTTCGGTAAACAGATTTTTTTTCATTCATCCCTGATTTTTTCTTGATTTTGCTTACTCAAGAATTACATATATATATTTTTTGACCATTTTGTAGGCTTATACATGGTTAGTAATTTGTGGCTTTTGAACTCGCTAAAGACATATATGAGTTATGGGCACGTGTATCCCTCGAAAATTGTGGATACCGAGATCTTATGCGACCAAAGGTGAAACTAGTGTTTTATCATGTCGATCCGTTCGTTGTGATTCGATAGAAAGCTTTGAAACCGCCTTCAAGAAACATGAGTTCATGTTTTAAGGGAGATATCGACAGTATCAAGTAGGTATAAATAAGAAACTGAGAGTATCAGCAGCCTTTCAATAAGGCTTGATGTTTTGACCTGTTGCTCTTTCTCGCTAATCATGACGTACTGCAACCTTTTCTTGCAACAAGTAACTGACCAACATCGTAGGTCTTCTGATAGTTCATTCGGCACGAGTATTTACTAAATGAAGCTAAAATTGCATGTAAGCAAAGGGTATGTAATTATATTATATAGTCTCATAATTTGCGTGTTAAATAAGTGTGTTATGGGTCCATGAGAATCAAGTCAAAATAATGGTGTTTTATGATTTATGATCACTCTTTACTATATGTGGAGGTGGAAAAATCTTGCGCAATTTTCCAATCATGGGCATTTTGTTAACTTTTTAAAAAAAGAATGCTAAGTGCCCAGCGTACATCAATGTTTTGAAACCCGGTTCCCGTTAGAAACGGGTCATATTGACCCAGGTTTCATATTTTTGAAACCTAGCTAGACCCGCCGGGTTTGGGGTGACCCGAGTCAACCCGGTTCTCGAGACCCGTCCGGGTTTCGATTTGTCGGGATTGTTTTTAAATATGTAAATTTTACGTATTTACGACAGAATTTTATTTTTACATATTATATTGGTTGGTAAACAATTTATATTATCAATATACGGAAGTTTTTATGGTTTTTATACATAACTTTTATTAACTATTAAAAATAAATAAATAAAAATTTAGATAACCGGGTGAACCTAGGTTGACCCGGACCTCCGGACCCAATGACTCAACTGGAACGATCTAAAAACCGAATTTCAAAACATTGGCGTACATTTAATCCCTAAACTATGAAAATGCATATTACCTTAAAAACGCCTAACGTACATTTAACACACAACTAGAATTTTTGGAATTTTTATAATATAAGAATTAAAACAAATCACTAGCCCTTCTACTTTTTTCCTAAGTTGCTTGGTAAGTAGATAAAGGAGGTTTCTTTGACAAGTAATGTGTATTGAAAACCTGAAGGTCTATCTTAAATGAAAGGTATTTTCTTATATGGACAAAATGAATTAGGTTTTCTCAAGATTGACGACCATCTAAGAATTGAAGATCTTTCGTTCTGATATGGACGATATATTGGTAAATACAAAAAAAAACTTTATTTCGCATTTTGGTCTACATCATATACTTTTTTCTCGAGGACTACTTTTTAAAACGGTATTCGTAATTTATTAACCGCTACTTAGTTTATACCTTAGATACTCACAAGTCCTACTTGATCAACCGTCACTTAAAATTTTCAAATGCATGTGTTGGTAACTTTGTATTAAAAAAAAATTTGTATGATGTATAGTTTTTTAACGCGAACATTTAGAACAAAAAACGTAAACGATAATCACAAGTCATACCCGTTCATCGGACGGGTTTTGTAACTAGTATATATATATATATATATACATATATATATATATATATATATATATATATATATATATATATATATATATATATATATATATATATATATATATATATATATATATATATATATATATATATATATATATATATATATATATATATATATATATATATATATATATATATATATATATATATATATATATATATATATATATATATATATATATATATATATAAGAGGAGGGATATGCCACATAATCATGTTGCTAATCCACGTCAGCAGCATCATTTGGGCCGATCATGTAACCCGACTTGTATAACAATATATTCAACCGAAAACTTTTCAGTATCTTCAAACATTCGTCTTCGATCCCTGTTCTCCAAACCCTAAACTGAATCCCCCACAAATCCATCCAACCAAAAAACTTTTCACCTTTAATCGTGAATATATGATTGAAGATAATATCAACTCGGTAATGTTGAAGATCGACCGGAGGTTTATCAATCCTTTGAAGGTATGTAGTTTTATAAGATTGAGATGCTTTTTTGATTTTTGGGAAAAAATTGATTACTACCCCATGTTTACTTTATAAGATTCAGGTAAAAGTTGAAGATAAACATACAAAATACGGATTTATACAAAATTGATTTTTAAGTCCAAGCTGATTTTGTATATTTTATAAGATTCAGTTAAAAATTGATTACTTTCTTGCTGTGTGAATTATAAATGAAGCTTTACATAATCAAGTCGTGTGGTTCCAAACAGATTTATAATCTGGGATTAAGAGGCGTAGTATGTGTTTCTATTTTTTATTTTTCCTTTTTATAATGCTACGAGATTAAGAGGGGACCCTGTTTGTGATCCATTAACTATGAACTGTATTATTCCATTGTTTAGTAATTGAGATCAGGTCACACACCTAACTCAAATAAACATCAGAAAATTGGCTCATAGTTACCTGGTCAATAAGTTAATAATATTCTTTTTCTGATATGCTACAGTCGGAAAATAAAGAGGGAATAGATGCAGCCGATGTATTTGCTCGAGCGTTACAGGATTCCAAAGGACCTGCTGTTGCAGCAGCAGCCAGTGGAATGTCGTCCCCGAGATACTGAAGCTTACAACCCGAATCTCCTAAAACTGCTGACGACTTTGTTGAATTGTTGTCTCCTTCTGATTTTTATTAAAACACAAAGGTTCGATTCCAAGTTTGAAACCATGTAATCTCTTTAAATAGTTGAACGTATTTTGATATATTTACAAATACAGGCTAAAGACATCTCAGGAAAATTTCGGTCGGCTCCATTTTTTGCCTTACAGCCATCACCCCTTTCTGGCCTTACAGCCGTCAAACCCATTTCTGGCCTTACAGCCGTGACTAGAAACTAGACCACAATATCACCCAATCTACAGTATTCCACATGTTGGAAGAATGTGCTAATTTTTAGTGGTTCAAAAGCTGGGGATCTAAGAAACTACACGAACTTGGTCTCCATTTAATGAAACATATTCGGGTTATTAAGGTATGTGAGTAATGATCAACACACTTATAAATGGGTCGATTTGGGATATACTTTATGTGTAATGGGTCAAATTTGTAATGGTAATAAAAAGCACCTGATTAGGAATTGAGTCAAACAATAATATTCAATGAATCCCATTTTGTCGAAATTTATATTACTATTTTGCTAAACAGGTTTACTCGTGTTTTACTTAAATTGTTATATTAACCACCAACTCATGTTTATAGATATCTCTCTGTTTTGCAGACACGAAAGCTTGGGAGGTGGACACATTAATAGGCCATGTAAACAACGTGTCATCTGTTATGTTCCACACCAAACAAGATATAATTATTTCAAACTTGGAAGAAAAAAGCATTCGTGTTTGGGACACGACAAACGTAGCGGTATTCAGACATTCCGAAGAGAGCATGACCGATTTTGATGCCCCTATCTTAGTCAATTGATCAGTTCAATCTGATTATTTTATATCCTTTAAATGCAGATCCTTTTTATTGGCGATGATTCTGAGTAAGCCCATGCTTATCTTAATTCTTGAGGATGTTAATTGTGCGTGGGAAAAAGACCAATACATATAAAGACGAAATGGTACAATATATTTCTTTTGTCTTGCTATTTATAAAAACCAACCTGACCACATTACCTCTATGGGCATGGATGTGTTTTATTGGGACATTACAATTGGGAGGAAGGAGCTTTTGCAAGTTAGTGATGAAACTGAAGTTAACTATTTGCTTTTAACCCCTATAATCTATAATTGTGTCTATATTTGCTTCTTACCAAAAGTGGTGCATCACCTAGGAAACTCCAAACTGAGATAGAAGTTAGGCATGTATTGCATTTTTTTGTATGACGTTCACCCTTTACTTCTAAACTTTCTGCTATCTATATTTGCTTCTAACATATTATGCATTCGTCCAAGAATTTATGACTGTCTCTATATTTCTGTTATCTGCTAATATAGTTTAAAACATTGCTTGCATAACATTTTAGGATTAGTGAATGAGTGTCAACTCAATTTAGACTAAAATGAGTTAAGAAAAGATGACCTTTATGTCAATATACATAAATTGACTCTTTGGATAGTTTCATACAAAGTTTACATTCTCTTTGTGGATTTGGTTATTGTCGAATTAAGTGGCCATCTGAATATATACTTAACTTTGTTTGTTTATTTTTTTTATCTCATTGACAAGAAGTCTACCTTTCATTAACATGAACACATTCCTGTTTCCAGAAAGGAGCAACCTCTACGCACAAAGGAATCCCTTTCCGATACAAGAGAATTGAATGGAAGGTATGCGTCTCATTTACGATTACAAAAACCAAGTTTGCTATTTCGTGACCGTGGTTCTGAATATCAGTCTTTCTGATAAGGAAGATGGTTTTTAAAGACATAGATAATTTCATCTTATCAGAATGAAAGACACATGATTCATCACGTGTCTTATTAATCTCTTAAATTGAAACTTTTCATACACCTATAAACATATGAAAGGCAGACACAGTGGCAACCTCGACCCAATTCATTTCACTTGGTTGATTTGGGCTTCTGCTTTTAAGCAAACTGATAGGTGTGAAAACACCCATCCTTTTACCACTTATTTCTGGCTAAAACAAGACCAAAACACGTATTTAATATCATTTGTTTGGAATTATGCGTGGTTTTTGTGCTTATTGTGTTTTCAGAGTCAACCGGATGAATATTGAAGAAACATGGGATTGCACGGGTTTTATCGAGGAAAAAGACTCAAGACGAAGTCTACTGTCCAAGAGATGCTAAAGATTTGAAGTCATTGTGCCTATTTGAAGATTTATCGAAGAATAGAGCCAAAGATGGAAGATTCAAATATGTCGAAGAACTCGAGTCTATTAAACAAAAGATTATAAGACGAGTTGGAATTATTCACCGACACTTCTAAAAATCCAAAGTCGGAAACGTTTATTTAAGGAAGCGTGAAGACTAAAGAAGAAAGGAGAAAAGAAGCCCAAAACCAAGCCCATTCACAAAGCCCACAAGACTTGCCTATAAATAGGACTTTACTTCACAAATTTGACACACTTAGTTCTTTAGGTAGTTTTTAGATTTTCATTTTTCTCTCTAGTTTTAGAGAGAGAAAGTTCTAAACTTTCTCTCACTAGTTTTCTTCTTTTTCTCTTTCAAGATCAAACCTTTGTATTGTTTTTCATTAATCAAGTTTAGTTTCAAGCTTTCAAGCTTTAATCTTATTCTACCTTTCTTTGATTTTGTTTGATTTTGGTACAAATCTCGTATGATCCGTGTTGTTCATCAATGATTTTGTGCTTAAAAAGTTAATCTTTTTATGTTTCCTTAAGTTTCTACACGAATAAGATTTAAGATCCTTGTGCTTATTGGCTTATTTGTTAGTTTTGCTTATTTACTTTTCATAAGTTTCCATAAAAAGTTCATCTTTTTATTATTTGATTTATAAGTTTGCTTATTTAAAGTTTGGAAAAGTTGATTTTAGTGCTTATTTGATCAGCTTGATATAGGATTCGTGCTAGTTTTGGAGGAGCTTATTCAATAGCTTATCTCCCTTGCTTTTATTTCGGATCAAAGTGTGTAATCGGAAAGGGTTATAAACCCCTTTCTGATCGGTGCATTCCGAGCAGACAACCATCACCTTATTCCGATCAGAAGATCAGAAAAGGGTTTAGTGTTATTCCGACTGCAGGCATTAGTCTATATTTCGATTGGGGTCATTTCCCACATTCCGACCAGCACCTTTTCTAATATTCCGATTGTCTTTTCCGATTTACATATTCCGATCAGTTCAATTTATGATATTCCGATTGCATCTCTTGGTCCTTTATTCCGATCGCCATCATTTCCTATACATTCTGATCATCAGATCGGAATATATTCCGATCTGGGTCTTTTAGTGATATTTCGATTTGAGTTGTTTTGCTATATTCCGTTCTTACTTTCTTTTAGTATTTTCCGACTAAGTTCATGTTTTTACAAAGTTTTCCAAGTGTTAGTCTTTATTGAGTGTTCATTTATTTTTCTTTAAGTTTTCAAGCATTTATTTTTAAACCCGTCTTTTTAGTGTAATCTTTTAAAAGTTTTAATTTTACTATTCGACACTTACTTATTTGTCATTAGTTTAAAATAGATAAACAAACCAACACCCTTTTATTAACCAAGAACAAATCATTCCACCTAGAGCCGAGATCAATTCGAGGAGATTCCGAGACTTAAATCCGAACCCCATAGCAAAATGCTTGTATCAAATGGCGCCGCTGCCGGCTCTTCTCGTTAAGATCAACAGTTTTTGTGAGAACTTGGATTTTGGGATCCGTTTACCGTGAACGTTACTTTTTCATAAAAAAATTTCAAAAACCCAAAAAAAATATAAAATTTTCAAAAATCCTAAAAATTAAAAAACATAAAAACCAAAAATATTTTTGATTTGTTTTTGCCTTGTTAGTTCTTTTGCAGGTGCATGCGTACACGATCAACGTCTTATCAAGAGCCCGAGCCTCTCGAAGACTTAGACATGGCCGGTGTACAAAACAACAACAATAACCCACCTCAAAACAATAATAACAATAACAACCCACCTTTCAACAACAATAATAACAACAACAATGAGCCTCTACCGGATAATCGCCTGATGATTGAACTTCTGCAAGCACATGTAGAGGGCAACAATGATCCAATTGTCATACCCGCGTTTGCAGCCAACAACTTTGAACTCAAATCCGGCTTTATCCAGATGGTCTCTGCTCAACCATTCTTGGGGCGTACCATTGATGATCCACATGACCACATCAAGAGATTCTTGCAACTCACTAATACGGTCAAATTCAATGGTGTTCCACAAGAGGTAATCCGTTTACAACTTTTTCCATTTTCTTTAGAGGGACAAGCCCGGCATTGGCTTGCTAAGGAACCGCCATAGAGTATTCTTACGTGGACGGATTTGGAGACCAAGTTTATCAATTACTTTTTCCCACCCTCTCGTACTACCGCTTTGCGGAATGAAATCATTAATTTTGAACAAAAGTATGATGAGTCTTTTAGTGAATCTTGGGACCGTTTCAAAGATCTTTTAAGAAAATGCCCACAACATGGTTTTACCAAAGTGCACCAAATTAACACTTTTTATAATGGTTTAAGCATGAATGACCAAGATTCACTAAACAGTGCCTCGGGGGGTAATCTTTTGGCTAAGACTTCCAATGCTGCTTGGGATGTCATTGAGAATAAGTCTCGTGTGCAAACCAAAAGTGTTCGGACCAATGTCGCTAGTGCTAGTACCAGTGACAGCGATAAGCGACTTGACAAAATCACTGCGCTTCTTGAATCGCTTGATACCCAAACCGCCAGCAACACCAACAGCATCAATGCTAAAAACGCTCAAGTCAATGCTGTCAACCAACCATGTGAGATATGCGGGGGTCCTCACTCTTACACCACTTGTACCGCCACCCAAGACTACCCTTCTAAGAATGTGAATGCAGCATACAGTACCTATCCTCAACCCGCTTATCAAGCTCGTCCTCAAGGTGACCACAACCTGCTTAGCTACCGCTCCAACAACTATCTCTCACCACCCGGTTTTACTCCTAACAGCCCAAACCAACAACAAAACCTCAACCGCCCTCCTCAACAACAACAACAATCTCGTGGACCATACATACCACCTTACAAACAATAAAATCCACCTCAAAGAAACAACCAAGTTTACCAGCAACCTGCTTATCAACCACCCGCATACAATACTCCTCCCAACCAACCCACCGCTTTACACCAAGAAGTGGAAACCTGCATGAGGACTAACGATGTGATCGTACGAAATCTCCAACGGGAAGTGCTCAACTTGAAAGCAGACCTGGTGAAACAAGGGAACAATCTGAGAGCTGATATGAGAAACACTTTGGATAGTCAAACGAATGACTTAAAAAACATGATGGCTAGTTTCTTCCAAGGTAATCAACCCTCTTCTTCGGGTACTCTTCCGAGTAACACCGTTGCAAATCCAAGAGGGGAGATGAAAGCAATCACCACTCGCAGTGGCAAAGGTACTAAGGAACCCGAGCTTCCTATATCTCCACCGGTGATTGTGACTAAGGAAAACGAGTCACCTGCTCCTATTCCCCAACCTTCAACTTCCCCAATTTATCCACCTCTTACTTCTACCCCTCCTCCACCCAAGGATGTGAGTGATCCTATTCTCCCAAAGCCTTCCTCTTCTTCCGATATACCTTATCCATCTAGGTTGAGGAAAGAGAAGCTCAAAAGCAAGGATGATATTCAGGTTTCGAACTTTCTCAAAATGTTTAAACAATTGAATTTTAACATCTCCTTCGCTGAGGCTCTCGCTCACATGCCTAAGTACGCGAAAATGTTCAAAGATCTTCTTAGCGACAAGGAGAAGCTTCTTGATATTGCTAACACCCAACTTAATGACAATTGCTCTGCAGTACTCATAAGGAAATTGCCAACCAAGCTTGGTGATCCGGGTCGTTTCTTAATCCCTTGTAACTTCCCGGGCGTAGAGAATTGCATGGCCCTAGCCGATCTAGGTGCCAGTATTAATCTAATGTCTCTGAGCGTTTGGAAGCAATTATCTCTCCCTAAGCTAGTCCCCACCAAAATGACTCTGGAATTAGCTAACCGTACGGTTGCTTATCCAGTGGGGATAGCGGAAGACGTCTTTGTAGGAGTCGACAAATTCACTTTTCCTGCCGATTTTGTTGTCGTTGACTACGACATGGACCCTCGTGTGCCATTGATCGTTGGTCGTCCATTCTTGAGGACCGGTCGCACTCTCATCGATGTTGAATCCGGTGAGCTTATCATGAGAGTGGGTGACGATAAAATCGTCTTCAACATGGGAAAGTTGTCTAAACAACCTTATTCATACGAGAGTGTTAATTGTATTGACGTTCTGGATGAGGCTTGTGAAGAACACTTTATTGATGCTTGTAAAAATATTCCTACCTCTCTTCCCAATGTTGAGACCGTTTCCTCTATTGATTCATCACTGTTTATATTTGGAGAAAGTGATTTCTTTTGGAAAGATCTTGAAGCCACCATGGGAGATGTGAACTTAGAAAATGACGATTCTCCCACCGATTGGCATGAAGACATGCATTTCTTTGAAAACCTTCTCAACGAAGACAATCTTTCTCCACCATCTCCCACGGTTATTGCTATCGATGCTCCGACTTTGAAAACGCCTCCCATCGAAAATCCTACAGATTTAGAACTTAAGGAGTTGCCGCCCCATCTCGAGTACGTGTTCCTTGAAGAAAACAAGAAGTCGCCTGTCATCATCGCGAAGGACTTGAAAGAAGAAGAAAAATTTCGCCTCATCGCCGTGCTTAAAGATCATAAGAAGGCAATTGCTTGGAAAATTTCCGATATCCGCGGAATTGATCCGAACTTTTGTACTCACAAGATTCTCATGGAAGATGACTTTAAACCCGCAATCCAGATCCAAAGAAGGGTTAATCCTAAAATTCATGACGTCATCAAACAAGAGGTTATCAAACTTCTTGATGTCGGCTTGATTTACCCTATTTCGGATTCGCCGTGGGTAAGTCCCGTCCATTGTGTGCCCAAGAAGGGCGGAATAACCGTTGTTTCCAATGAACACAACGAGTTGATTCCCACTCGTCTCGTTACTGGGTGGAGAGTTTGTATTGATTATCGCAAGCTCAATGATGCCACGAGAAAAGATCACTTTCCTCTTCCTTTCATGGATCAAATGCTCGAGCGTCTAGCTGGTAATGACTATTACTGCTTCTTAGACGGTTTCTCCGGGTATTTTCAAATTCCCATCGATCCCAAGGACCAAGAAAAAAACCACATTCACTTGTCCCTATGGAACATTTGCTTACAAACGCATGCCTTTTGGTTTATGTAATGCTCCTGGGACGTTCCAAAGGTGTATGATGGCTATCTTCCATGACATGGTAGAAGACACTATGGAAGTATTCATGGATGATTTCTCGGTTTATGGCGATTCTTTCTCTGCTTGCCTTGCCAATTTAGAACGTATGCTTAAGCGGTGTGAAGACACTCGCCTTGTTCTTAATTGGGAAAAATGCCATTTAATGGTAAAAGAGGGCATCGTGCTAGGACACAAAATCTCCAAAGCCGGTCTCGAAGTAGACCGTGCTAAAGTCGATGTTATCGCTAAGTCGCCTCCACCGTCAACAGTGAAGGGTGTGAGAAGTTTCCTTGGTCATGCGGGCTTCTACCGTCGATTCATCAAAGATTTTTCTCAAATCGCTCGCCCGATGACCCACCTCTTGGAAAAAGATACTCCTTTTATCTTTTCCAAAGAGTGTATCGAAGCCTTCAACTCGCTTAAGGATAAGCTAACTCAGGCACCCGTCTTGGTTACCCCTAATTGGGAGCTGCCTTTCGAGTTGATGTGCGATGCTAGTGACTTTGCTATTGGAGCGGTTTTGGGCCAAAGAGTGAACAAACACTTCCAACCAATCCATTACGCTAGCAAGACAATGACTGGGGCTCAATTGCATTACACGACAACCGAAAAAGAGCTTTTAGCTGTTGTCTATGCCTTTGAAAAATTCCGCCCCTATCTTGTCCTTTCCACCACAATCGTTTACACCGATCATTCCGCGTTGAAGTACTTGTTGACTAAGCAAGATTCCAAACCAAGACTTCTTCGCTGGGTTTTGCTACTCCAAGAATTTAAAATCGAAATTCGCGATAAAAAAGAAGCTAAAAACCTAGCCGCGGATCATCTCAGTAGACTTGAGGATCCTTACCAAGGGGATCATCCGAACAAAGAAATCAATGATTCTTTTCCCTTGGAGACCTTAATGTCTATCAACTCGACTGCTGATGAAACCCCGTGGTTTGCGGACATTGCAAACTACTTAGCGGGTGGAATTCTCGTTGACGGGTTAACATCCCAGAAAAAGAAGAAGTTCTTTAACGACATTAAGACTTACTGATAGGTGTGAAAACACCCATCTTTTCTACCACTCAATTACATTAAAACGGGACCTAAACATATATTTTATGTCGTAAATGGCAGAATTAGGCGTGGTTTGCGTTTTTATTGTGTTTCAGGGTCGAGAAGGTGAAAAGTGGAGAAAACACAGCTTTCACGGGCTTTTATTGAAGGAAAAGACAAAATACGAAGTCGAAAGATCAAAAGTGGAAAAAGAACGGAAGTCCAAGACCAATTCTGAAGATTTATCGAAGAAAAAGTCAAAAGACGGAAGTTTACTAAAAGCCGAAGAACTCAAGTCTAAATTATGAAGAAATTACAAGACGAGTTCAAAGAAATCCCGAGACAAAGTCTGAAAAGTCGAAGAATTTAAGAAGACTAAAAGACTGGAAGACTGAGGACCAAGAAAGAATGAAAGAAAGAAGGAGCCACCAACCACTCCCCTCTCCTATAAATACCACCCTCACAACATGTGAGAGGGTTGGTTAGTTTTAGGATTATATTATGAGTAGGTAGTTTCTCTCTCTAGATCTATGCTTTCTCTCTCTAGATTAATTTGTGTTTAAGCTTTTGTTATTGAATCATTACTTTTTAATTAAGCTTTTCATTCATCATCTTCTTCCTTTCTAGTTTGATTTGTTTTTATTCATCATTGTTCATGTTCTTGAGTTTTTATGATTTTGATCAAGTGGGTTTTGATTGATTTGGTTATGTTTGTTAGTTTTGATGATTTGTTTTGATTGATTATTGTTAGTTGATGCTTATTGGTTGTTTTGGTTTAATCTTTCGTTTGATTTTGATTAATTTGTGGATTGGCTCGTGTTACTGTACATTCCCCTGTTCTTCGCTTGGTGTTTCTGTATTTTATCATTCCCAGAAGTTCCGGATCAATGATCTTTCATTCGGAAGTCTTAAAAGTTCCGGGTGAAGGGCTTCATTCGGAAGTTTGAGAAGTTCCGGGTAAAGGGGCTTCATTCGGAAGTTTGAGAAGTTCCGGGTGAAGGGTCTCATTCGGAAGTTTAAGAAGTTCCGAGTAAAGGGCCTCATTCGGAAGTCTAAAAACTTCCGGATCAAAGGTGTTTCATTCGGAACTTTGAGAGTTCCGGATCAAGGACTCTTCATTCGGAAGTTTAAAACTTCTGAATGAAGGTTTTTGTCAAATTTGTTTTTGTTTGTTTTTCCTTTTAAGTTCTTGTCTTTTATTTTTAAGATTATCTTTCCCGTCTTTTTATTTATGTGCACTTTTATTTGCTTTCCTTTTATTCAAGATTAATTTCGTGTCATTTACTTTATTTACCTTTCATTTACTTTTTGTTAAGTTTTAATTCTACGTCCTTTCATTTCTCGTCATTTAATTTTAAAGTTTTAAATATCGCACCGTTTACATTTTAACTTGTCTTAATTTCTTGTCATTTATTATTAAGTCTTGCTCATTTATTTTCCAAAACCAAAAATATTTGTTTCACCAAGAACAACTAATCTCACACAATTAACCGGAAATCAATTCGATTAGACACCGAGAAACGAACTTTTAACGAGTAAAACTCTGTTATTAAAATGGCGCCGCTGCCGACTCTTTTCGTGAAGATCGAAGGTTTTTTGTGAGTGACGCGTTGGATTTTGGGATCCCTTCACTTGTGAACGTTATTTTTCTTATCAAAAATTTTCAAAAATCCAAAAACATTTGAAAAATCATAAAAAGCATTTCTTTTTCAAAGTTTTGCACCAAAAATATTCTTCTTGCTTATCTATCTTTCTTTATGGATTTTTATGTCCATTGCGTCCGGTGTGGGAAACAATTATCTGGGAACAACTCTTGTCAATGGTGTACATGTGAGCGGTGCGGAAACGATATCGACTACACACAATCCGGATTTTGTCCTTTGTGCAACTCGACTAATTCATACTTTTTGAACCTACCTCCTGTTCCCCCGTGCATCTATTGTGGAAGCGATTCTCATTGGCATGTTTCGTGCCTGGTTCGATACCCGTATGGTCACAGGCAAGAACCGGGGTACAATTATGACAATGATAATAGCTATCCACAAGACGCACTTGATTTTTCTCCATACCCGGTTTGCAACAACTGTGGGGGTCCTCACGATACCTATTATTGTCAACCAATGAATTATTATGAGCAAAATCCGGATCCTCAGTTTTCTTCACTATGGATTATTATGAACCAAACCCGGTTTCTAATTCTTCTCAACCCATGAACGAATATGAGCCACATCCGTGCTATAATTCCGGTTTTCAAAATCTTGAGCCCCCACCGCACTCACTCGATCATCAGCCTCGTCACGGGATGCGTTACCAAGAACCAATTGTCGATCTTGCTACAGCTTGTCAAGCGCAATCAAAAGAGCTTTTACACACGCTGCGAACTTGTATGGAGTCATTTTTACAGCAGCAAGATCAGACGAGTACCCATATCCCTGAGCATATTATTGGCCCTATAAATAATGAGGAGAGTGATAACGATATTGAGGTTATTTTCGACGAGGAGGAATTTCTAAAGCAAAACACTTCACTCCTTAGTGATGATGGTTTTCACATTCCTGAGATCGGTGAGTTTCTTGATATTGATACACCCATGGAATACATATCCGGGTATGCTGATGTGGAAGGAGATATACTTTTTCTAGAGGATTTATTATACGATGACACTACACCTTCTATCCCAGAGGTGGAAAGATGTGAATCTACTGAAAAAGGGACGCAGGTGGAAGGTAATTGTTCTCATACTTCTCATATTATATTGCCACCTCATCCTCCCACGTGCACACCCAAGCGGGTGATGTATCACTTTTACTCTACTCGTTTTATACCGGGAAATGAGGATGAGTGCTTTGACCCGGGAGGTGACATTGATTATGCTATGATTGATAACAATACGGCTTTGCCGTTTGCTCAGCATCCATTGTCTTTGGAGGATGACAATGTGCTTACTATACCCAACCCACCTCCCGTGGATCTTGACTTCACATACTATACGTATGTTGAAAGGACCTTTCTCCCTTTCAAGACTTATCCCCCCGCCTCTCCTTTGTTGATGTCAACCGGGAACGAGGACAAGGTCTTTGATCCCGGTATCACATTCGAGGCTTCCCCATGGACCATTTAATTCGGGGATGAGTCAGGCTCGTGACTCGGTCAACAAAAATAAGCGCTTTTTGGGAGGCAACCCAATTATCTATCTTTACCTGTTTTCACCATAAGTGTAAGGGGAGCCCCGTGGTGTTTCTTGCTTTCTTTCTTATCAAGTGCAGGGATCAGAGCTTCACAGACACACTCTTGACGACTTTTGACGAACCGTGATTCCGTGTTCCCTTCTTCCCGGTTCTATCCTAAACTCTTTTCGATTCACTATTTTATATTTATCAATATTAAAATAGGAATCTCTTTAGTTGTCTCTTCCTTAGCAAGATTTAAACAAAGTGCACAATGTCCTAAGTGTAGGGGAGTTTTACTCCCACATGCTTAAACATTGAGGACAATGTTTATATTAAGTGTAGGGGGGACTTCTATCGAAGTTAAGTGGCCTTTTCCTTGTATTTGTCCTCATTTTAACCGGAAAATCAATTTTTCGACATTTTTCAAAATTTTTAATCTATTTTGGCCTAGTTGTAGTTCCCTTTATTTGTGCTATTTTTCTCTTATTTTAATAAAATGGTTTTAGCAAGTTTAGATATCTTAGATATATTAGGCCCGTTGTGAATATTTTGACTCAACCCGAGTTTACTTATCCAAGTTCACTCTAGCTAGTATCCTTAACCATGTAGACCTTAATTGGTTTATTAGGCTAAGCATCCACGAGTCTCATTCCTTGATATTTTAAGTTGTGTAGAACGAGAAATGATAGAGTTGGTTACAAGTTTGGTATTCTCTCATTAACTTATGTGAGTTAATTATGATCTTTTTCTCCCATCACTTGCTAATAAATTATCTGCAATAAGTAAGGTCGTACGATTTGAAAAGTTACTTAGCTTCTATCCCAAGATCGTTTAAAAGTTGCTCGGTAATGACGAGAGTTCATAGCCAAGGCATAACTTATGAAGCGGGGCGCGAAGATTGGCGAGTCCAAAAAGGCCCTAACAAGGCATGAGGATTCCATTTTATTGCTAAAGATCCAAGGTGATGTGAAAAGCATTATTCCCAAAGTCAATATGAAGGATCAAGACTCACGACGAAAAGCAATCAACTCCCATAAAGATCATGAAGAAGTCTATCCGAAAAGACCCTAACAAGGTATGAGGATAAATAGATCCAAGTCCGAAAAGGAGGCGGATCGTTGTATCTCAAAATCCCAAATAGAGATTGAAGAAATAATCATGAAGTCGTGGTCAACAAAGTTGGAGTACCTCTCAAAAGTCTCCAAGTGAAGAAACTCTATGAACGATGAGAAGACCATTATCTCAAGCACGTCTCTCAAGATATGAAGTATGAAGTACATGCCAAATATCGGCCCGAGAAAGGTCTCAAATCGTGAACCGAGTTATGCCAAGATATGAACTTTTTGATATCCCGAGAAGCAGTTTTAAGATATTTTGTCCTTTAGCTAACTATTGATCAAATCGTCCTACTTTGCTTTCAGCCTAAATAAATTATCGAAATAAGTCAGCAATGCATCCTCGTGATCGCTCAAGACATCAATAAAATATAAGAGATACCCATAGGAATAAGGGAGTTAAGTGATTAATTGAACCGCATGAGTAAATGTTTGTTATGCTAACTTGTACTAACAATGATCTTGTTTTTAAGCTTGGCATGGGGAACGTGAAACTTGAGGGTGATAAACATTCATGACACACAAGCCCTAATGTAAGTCTTAGATTTCTTTACATGTTTCTTCCTTGATTGCATCTTGTTATTTTCTATCTTTTTTATTTTCCTTAGTTATTTAATAAAGGCCAAGGTAGGTTGATTATGATGGAAAGTGTAAACCTTGCTTTATTGCTAAGCATTGCATGAGGGCATTACAATGGTTAAGTGTAGGGGATTTGATAGGTGTGAAAACACCCATCTTTTCTACCACTTAATTACATTAAAACGGGACCTAAACGTATATTTTATGTCGTAAATGGCGGAATTAGGCGTGGTTTGCGTTTTTATTGTGTTTCAGGGTCGAGAAGGTGAAAAGTGGAGAAAACACAGCTTTCACGGGCTTTTATTGAAGGAAAAGACAAAAGACGAAGTCGAAAGATCAAAAGTGGAAAAAGAACGGAAGTCCAAGACCAGTTCTGAAGATTTATCGAAGAAAAAGTCAAAAGACGGAAGTTTACTAAAAGCCGAAGAACTCAAGTCTAAATTATGAAGAAATTACAAGACGAGTTCAAAGAAATCCCGAGACGAAGTCTGAAAAGTCGAAGAATTTAAGAAGACTAAAAGACTGGAAGACTGAGGACCAAGAAAGAATGAAAGAAAGAAGGAGCCACCAACCACTCCCCTCTCCTATAAATACCACCCTCACAACATCTGAGAGGGTTGGTTAGTTTTAGGATTAGATTAGGAGTAGGTAGTTTCTCTCTCTAGATCTATGCTTTCTCTCTCTAGATTAATTTGTGTTTAAGCTTTTGTTATTGAATCATTACTTTTTAATTAAGCTTTTCATTCATCATCTTCTTCCTTTCTAGTTTGATTTGTTTTTATTCATCATTGTTCATGTTCTTGAGTTTTTATGATTTTGATCAAGTGGGTTTTGATTGATTTGGTTATGTTTGTTAGTTTTGATGATTTGTTTTGATTGATTATTGTTAGTTGATGCTTATTGGTTGTTTTGGTTTAATCTTTCGTTTGATTTTGATTAATTTGTGGATTGGCTCGTGTTACTATACATTCCCATGTTCTTCGCTTGGTGTTTCTGTATTTTATCATTCCCAGAAGTTCCGGATCAATGATCTTTCATTCGGAAGTCTTAAAAGTTCCGGGTGAAGGGCTTCATTCGGAAGTTTGAGAAGTTCCGGGTAAAGGGGCTTCATTCGGAAGTTTGAGAAGTTCCGGGTGAAGGGTCTCATTCGGAAGTTTAAGAAGTTCCGAGTAAAGGGCCTCATTCGGAAGTCTAAAAACTTCTGGATCAAAGGTGTTTCATTCGGAACTTTGAGAGTTCCGGATCAAGGACTCTTCATTCGGAAGTTTAAAACTTCCGAATGAAGGTTTTTGTCAAATTTGTTTTTGTTTGTTTTTCCTTTTAAGTTCTTGTCTTTTATTTTTAAGATTATATTTCCCGTCTTTTTATTTATGTGCACTTTTATTTGCTTTCCTTTTATTCAAGTTTAATTTCGTGTCATTTACTTTATTTACCTTTCATTTACTTTTTGTTAAGTTTTAATTCTACGTCCTTTCATTTCTCGTCATTTAATTTTAAAGTTTTAAATATCGCACCGTTTACATATTAACTTGTCTTAATTTCTTGTCATTTATTATTAAGTCTTGCTCATTTATTTTCCAAAACCAAAAATATTTGTTTCACCAAGAACAACTAATCTCACACAATTAACCGGAACTCAATTCGATTAGACACCGAGAAACGAACTTTCAACGAGTAAAACTCTGTTATTACTTACTTTTGGGATGACCCGTATCTATTCAAGCAATGTGCTGATTTGATTATTCGCCGATGTGTTGATGGACCGGCAGCGTTAGAAATCCTTGACGCTTGCCACAAAGGACCTACCGGTGGTCACTTTGGTCCCAACTACACCGCCAAAAAAGTGTTTGAATCGGGATTTTATTGGCCAACCATTTACCGTGATGCTCACGAGATGATTAAACATTGTGATGCTTGCCAAAAACAAGGCAAGATCACACATAAAGACGAGATGCCTCAGAATTTCATACAAGAATGTGAAATCTTTGATGTTTGGGGTATCGACTTTATGGGGCCATTCCCTTCTTCTAAAGGAAACAAATACATCCTTGTAGCCATTGACTACGTTTCAAAGTGGGTTGAAGCCAAAGCTTTACCTACTAATGACGCAAGGGTGGTTTGTAACTTTTTGAAATCGCTATTCGCTAGATTCGGTGTGCCTCGTGCCATTATTAGTGATTGCGGGACTCATTTTTGCAATGACCAATTTGCAAGAGTCATGGCAAAGTATGGTGTAAATCATCGTCTTTCCACCGCTTACCACCCACAAACTAATGGTCAGGCTGAAATATCCAACCGAGGATTAAAGCGAATTCTCAAAAGAACCGTTGGAGAGCATCGTGCCTCATGGGTTGATAAACTTGATGATGCTTTGTGGGCTTTTCGTACTGCATACAAGACTCCGATTGGTTGTACACCATATCGTCTCGTGTACGGGAAAGCATGCCACCTCCCCATTGAGTTGGAGCACAAGGCTTTCTGGGCCTTGAAGTGGGCTAATTTCGACATCAACAAAGCCGGTGACCTACGCAAGATCCAACTCAATGAGCTGAATGAACTCCGGAATGAGGCTTATTAAAATTCTTTGATCTATAATGAAAAGACTAAGCTCATTCACGACTCTATGATTAAGAACCGAGAGTTCCAAGTTGGAGACAAAGTTTTACTCTTCAACTCTCGGTTGAAAATCTTTTCGAGCAAGCTGAAATCTCGTTGGTCCGGCCCATTCACCATTGCCCAAATTTTTCCATATGGTACTCTCAAGCTCGCTCAACCTAATGGACCTAATTTTAAGGTGAATGGCCAACGAGTGAAGTTGTACTTTGGTGAGGACATCTCTCAGGAGATGGTTCCATCCCTCACCACATTCCCCATGAACTAATTTTGGGTCGAGTCAGGCTCGTGACTCGGTTGTCAAAAACAAGCGCTCTTCGGGAGGCAGCCCGAGTATCTATCCTTTTCTGTTTTAACCTCCTAAGTGTAGGGGGACCTATATAGGTGTTTGTATTTGTGTGGTGATGTGATTACAGGGATGAATGCACTTTTGGAACCTTTGAAAAACCGTGCTCCCGTGTTATCCAAAATCCGGTTCTATCTCTCAACTATCGTGATTCAATTTTCTTCATACTCACATTTGAAATTGATCACTTTAGTCGTCTCTTCCTTAACTTGAGTTAACCAACGTGCACAATGTCATAAGTGTAGGGGAGACTTTTCCCACATGCTTAAACATTGAGGACAATGTTTATCTTAAGTGTAGGAGGGACTTCTATCGAAGTTTTAAGTGGACTTTTCCATGAAAATGCCTTCATTTAACCGGAAAATCATCTTTTTCAATATTTTTAAAATTTTTAATTATCTTTGGCCATTTAGTCGTAATTTTTAAATTTTTATCGTTACTTTCATATGTATATATCCCGCAATAAAATTAAAAAAGATTAATAAAGTGGTGTAGCTAGTTTTGAAATCTTTGACATATTAGGCCCGTTGCGATTATTTTGACTCAACCCGAATAGACTTATCGAAGTTTATTCTAGCTAGTATCCTTAACCATGTAGACCTTAATTGGTTTATTAGGCTAAGCATCCACGAGTCTCATTACTTGAGATTTTAAATTGTGGAGAATGAGAAATGATAGAGTCAATTATAAGTCGGTATTCTTGCGCAAGCTCACTTGGTGTAATTATCTGCCTATTCTCCCATCACTTGCTAATACTTTATCTGCAATAAGTAAGGTCGTACGATTTGAAAAGTTACTTAGCTTCTAGCCTAAGATCGTTTAAAAGTTGCTCGGTAATGATAAGATTTCATAGCCAAGGCATAACTTATGAAGCGGGGCGCGAAGATTGGCGAGTCCGAAAAGGCCCTAACAAGGCATGAGGATTCAATTTTATTGCTGAAGATCCAAAGTGATGTGAAAAGCATTATTCCCAAAATCAATATGAAGGATCAAGACTCACGACGAAAAGCAATCAACTCCCATAAAGATCATGGAGAAGTCTATCCGAAAAGACCCTAACAAGGTATGAGGATAAATAGATCCAAGTCCGAAAAGGAGGCGGATCGTTGTATCTCAAAATCCCAATTAGAGATTGAAGAATAATCATGAAGTCGTGGTCAACAAAGTTGGAGTACCCCTAAAAAGTCTCCAAGTAAAGAAACTCTATTAACGATGAGAAGACCATTATCTCAAGAACGTCTCTTAAGATATGAAGTATGAAGTACATGCCAAATATCGGCCCGAGAAAGGTCTCAAATCGTGAACCGAGTTATGCCAAGATATGAACTTTTTGATATCCCGAGAAGCAGTTTTAAGAGATTTTGTCCTTTAGCTAACTATTGATCAAATCATCCTACTTTGCTTTCAGCCTAAATAACTACCGAAATAAGTCCAAAAATGCATCTTCATGATCATTCTAAGACAAAAATAAAATATAAGAGATACACCTAGGAATAAGGGAGTTTAAGCATTTAATTAAGCCATGTGTGTAAGTGTTTGATATGCTAACTTATAATAACAATGATCTCGTTTTTAAGCTTAGTTTGGGGAACGTGAAACTTGAGGGTGATGAATCGTCGCAGCACCGAAGCCCTAATGTAAGTCTTAGATCCCTTTGCAAGTTATTTCCACATAGCTATTTTCTATCCTGTTGTTTACTTCAAAAGTTTTAAATTCTCTTAGTACTTTAATTTTTGTTTAGTAGTATTTTAATAAGGCCAAGGTTGATTGATTATGAGAAAAGTGTAAACTTGCTTTATCGCTAAGCATTGCATGAGGGCATGACAATGGTTAAGTGTAGGGGATTTGATAGGTGTGAAAACACCCATCCTTTTACCACTTATTTCTGGCTAAAACAAGACCAAAAAACGTATTTAATATCATTTGTTTGGAATTATGCGTGGTTTTTGTGTTTATTGTGTTTTCAGAGTCAACCGGATGAATATTGAAGAAAACATGGGATTGCATGGGTTTTATCGAGGAAAAAGACTCAAGATGAAGTCTACTGTCCAAGAGATGCAAAAGATTTGAAGTCATTGTGCCTATTTGAAGATTTATCGGAGAATAGAGCCAAAGATGGAAGATTCATATATGTCGAAGAACTCGAGTCTATTAAACAAAAGATTATAAGACGAGTTGGAATTATTCACCGACACTTCTAAAAATCCAAAGTCGGAAACGTTTATTTAAGGAAGCGTGAAGACTAAAGAAGAAAGGAGAAAAGAAGCCCAAAACCAAGCCCATTCACAAAGCCCACAAGACTTGCCTATAAATAGGACTTTACTTCACAAATTTGACACACTTAGTTCTTTAGGTAGTTTTTAGATTTTCATTTTTCTCTCTAGTTTTAGAGAGAGAAAGTTCTAAACTTTCTCTCACTAGTTTTCTTCTTTTTCTCTTTCAAGATCAAACCTTTGTATTGTTTTTCATTAATCAAGTTTAGTTTCAAGCTTTTAATCTTTAATCTTATTCTACCTTTCTTTGATTTTGTTTGATTTTGGTACAAATCTCGTATGATCCGTGTTGTTCATCAATGATTTTGTGCTTAAAAAGTTAATCTTTTTATGTTTCCTTAAGTTTCTACACGAATAAGCTTTAAGATCCTTGTGCTTATTGGCTTATTTGTTAGTTTTGCTTATTTACTTTTTATAAGTTTCCATAAAAAGTTCATCTTTTTATTATTTGATTTATAAGTTTGCTTATTTAAAGTTTGGAAAAGTTGATTTTAGTGCTTATTTGATCAGCTTGATATAGGATTCGTGCTAGTTTTGGAGGAGCTTATTCAATAGCTTATCTCCCTTGCTTTTATTTCGGATCAAAGTGTGTAATCGGAAAGGGTTATAAACCCCTTTCCGATCGGTGCATTCCGAGCAGACAACCATCACCTTATTCCGATCAGAAGATCGGAAAAGGGTTTAGTGTTATTCCGACTGCAGGCATTAGTCTATATTCCGATTGGGGTCATTTCCCACATTCCGACCAGCACCTTTTCTAATATTCCGATTGTCTTTTCCGATTTACATATTCCGATCAGTTCAATTTATGATATTCCGATTGCATCTCTTGGTCCTTTATTCCGATCGCCATCATTTCCTATACATTCCGATCATCAGATCGGAATATATTCCGATCTGGGTCTTTTAGTGATATTTCGATTTGAGTTGTTTTGCTATATTCCGTTCTTACTTTCTTTTAGTATTTTCCGACTAAGTTCATGTTTTTACAAAGTTTTCCAAGTGTTAGTTTTTATTGAGTGTTCATTTATTTTTCTTTAAGTTTTCAAGCATTTTTTTGTAAACCCGTCTTTTTAGTGTAATATTTTAAAAGTTTTAATTTTACTCTTCGACACTTACTTATTTGTCATTAGTTTAAAATAGATAAACAAACCAACACCCTTTTATTAACCAAGAACAAATCATTCCACCTAGAGCCGAGATCAATTCGAGGAGATTCCGAGACTTAAATCCGAACCCCATAGCAAAATGCGTGTATCACAAACCAATGAGTGTTCTTGATCCTACAATCCAAGATAGGGTAGGTGAACTTTAATATTCAGGCCCAACTCGGTTGTTGCTTTCTATCTTTGTGTTATTAAAAATTGAACTTTATTTGTTCAACTTGCATTAAAGTACGCTGAGCAGTTTATCACTTTACTAAATAATTCCGATATACTATATCTATTTACTTATTTGATTTTTCTAATCGCTTCCCCCCTTTATAAGTGTTTGGATAGACTCTTTTCTGGTTGATTTTCTTTTAGGCTGACTGTTTAATGTGTGAATTGCATTTTCTAGATTAAATGTTATGTAACCTTTTCTTTAACAATTGCATCTTGGTATGAACTTTGATGCCGTCACGTCAGAGTATTCAATTACTCATGCGTTCCCTTTCAACTCGGAGAAAAAGCAGGAAGATGTTGCAGTCAAACGGGTAAAATTTTATAGCATGTGAAAAATACATAAACGCTTACTTTGCGTATAAATAAGAGGGAGTTATAAAGCTATCTAAAATTCTCTTACTTATGGAATAAGGCCATTTGGCAAACACCCCATAATGACAGAACAAGCATTTCATCATGACATTTTTATGGCAATATGCTTTTTAGATCTCAAGCATGGATTTTTATGTTAATAATTAACAGTAAACTTGATTCCAAATGTCATGTAGACAACTAAGGCATGAACTTACGATATCATGTCTCTATTTTATATTTAGCTCAGTATTCTTTCCACATAACTTTAATATGCTCCCATTTGTTTCTTATAGTGTTGGTGAGAACGATGGGGGTGAGAGTGATGAGATTTCGCATATGCAAAGCGCGTTGATTAAAGGTTTTGAGAAAATCATTAAAGTGGACAAGGAGGGGGATTGAACCATGGGTGCATATTGAAACGAGGTGGAAAGATGGTTGAGAAGATTAGGGTAGAGAGTGGAACGCAAGTGATGGTTATGACGAAGGAGCAGGTGCCCGGGTGTGCTAATCCAGGTGACGAGTTGATTCAGGTATTGACGATGTAATTTATGTCGTTTTCGTGTTTAGGTTTTATTGATTAGAAGTTGTTTTTTTGGTATTGACCGTTCGTTAGATAGGTTTTAATGTAGTATTGATTGTTATGTAGGATATGTGAGATCAATTGCCACAAGCTAAGACATAAAGGATTTCAGCCTATATATTTTCTTAGCATATTTGTTAATTAAGTTAACCACCGCAGCTGTTATAGCCCAACCTACTGTAAAAACTCCACCTGATTCTTCTGTTTTTAAAAGTAATTCAAGTCATAGGCTTGAAAACGTTACTCTCTTAATCACTGCTCATTGTGGGCTTTTAGTTTCTATATTGATCATAAGACACTACTACACGTAGTTTCTCTGTCTTAAACACATAAAAAACTGAAAGTAAGTTTCGAATAAAATTTGGATAAAGGTGAATTTTAACCACTTCGCCTCTTTGACCTCATTGTGCAATTTTGATTATGGGTTTTGTGTAGCATCATATTAATGGGGTGTTTGTTTTCGCTTATACGGACGGTTTGTCACTTATTTGGTTTTGGGTTTATGTTTCATAAGCTAACATTTTGGTGGCTTATCCCAAAACTTTTCGGCTTATATAAGTTCATTATAAAACATTATAATCAACTTATATAAGTTGAAAAGTTTTAGAATAAGCCACAAAAAGTGAGATTATGAAACATAAGCCCAGATCCATAAGCCATAAGGTGGTTATATAAACTGAAAAAAAGATTCTTATCAGCAATGAGATCGTCTGAGTTTTATTTTTGTAATAACACTGATTTGCCAATAGATTCAACTGAAGTGTTTGAAATCCTGCCAAATTGCAACAGCCACATGCTTTTGATCTATGAATTCCGCTTCTAATTGGAGAGACTAAGCTTCCGGACCACCTTTTCAGATTGGAAGCACCACCTTTTTCAGAATGAGTGATCAGTGTGAAGATATTCTAAAAGAGATCTGTGAATCTATTGGAGAAGTCATCGAGGTAACCTTCTTTCTCTATTTTTGCAATAGGAAGTTATGTTTATATATATATATGTATTTTAATGGTAACCATCCCGCATCAGGTGCGGATAATGAAAGGTAAAGACTTCAGTCAGAATAAAGGCTATGATTTTGTGACGTCCAAGCCTCAAGATTTGGCCGCTGCTGCCATTAAGGATCTTAATGATTTAGGCTTCAAGGTATTACAACATTTTTAAATCTTTATAGAGGTAGAAAAAGTGTCAGGTTGGATAATAGTGCTATATGGTCGCGGGTTAAAACAATTCATTTTCATTTTCCGACTCAGAAGCTGTGTTGAGGTTCGCTGACCCATACAATATATTCTCATCACTTGGGATGACAGTTTGCGTCAATCATTTCCATTTATGGTCTTCTTTTGATATGAGGTACATGTTTCTTTATTTGTATTCAATTTGCAACTATATAAGTTATTCTGCAGATAAATAGATAATTCACTATACTAGAAGTAGCAACACTTGCTCGATTAAATTAGTTGCATTAAAAATATGACAGATCAGAAAAATAGGTATGCCTACACAACACATTCTTCTTTAGGAATACTGTGCAACACTAATTTAGACTTCAGTGTAAATCTACTGTTACGATATTAAGTGTGTATGCAAACTTATATTTAACTTTTCCTACAAATGGCGGCTACCACTTATATTACTGTCATTATTTTTTTAACGCAACTGATATTGGTGTACCAAAATCATTTTCTCAGGTGCCTTGATCATTTTCCCCTGCCGACACAAGATTATTACTACTGCTTTGTATAGGTCAGCTGATTTTATTATAAAGTTTTGTTGAAACTGTATGTTTAGGTAATGAATTCAATATACATATATTTAAGATTTAAGATTGGGCAGTAGGCTTGAAGATCTTTGCTTCAAAAATGGTTGAATATACATCAAGCTTGGTCAATATATTGGTCAGTTGGTAGGACCTTTTTCCATCTCTTTAATATCAGAATTTCAATTTCTTTTTCAATCTCTTTAATAACTGAATTCAATGTTCTCGCTTATAATTTAGGAATAGTTGGTGCCTCGAGAGTGCATTAAAACGTTTAGGGAGTCAATGTTGAATAGATGCCCGACTTCTTCGCATGACCAAGTGTGTCAAGTTGTTAAAAAACCGCTTGCTTATTTGTGTAAAAAAACATGCAATATTTCACAATAGTTTCATGATTTCTAGATTTGCTGGACGATCTGAAAGTCTTACATTATTTCAAACTTTCACATATATGGCGAGTAACATTAACAGAAGGTGGTATGAGCATAGCTCTATCAACCCTTGATGGTTGTGTCGTTGGAGGTCTGCTTGGAGAAATTATTCCCAATTAGATAAAGTCTTATGTGGCTAAGACTAAATAGAATATTTTGTAAGTTTTCCTTTGCTTATGATTTTTTTTGTGGTAAGTTTGTTTATATACAGGTTCTTGCTCAAAATGAGCTTTTGTACTGGATAAATTCTTGGGTATTCTGAAGAGAGTGTGACATCCATAATTTACCACTTGCTAAGACATGGGTCGTGTCCACGTCAACAAACTATGTTTCACATGATAAATTATAAAGAAGTATTGTTGCAATTTCGATACTCCAGAGGGCATGAGGGCTTGCTTCATAGAATGGATCAATATCGATCACCTCGTCGGTGCGTGGAATATCTTAGCTGGCCTGAACACCACAGAGAGCTCTTTATGAAGCTGCTTCATAAGGTACATAAGGGAGAGCTCTTGGCTGATTGTGATTAGGACTGAGTTGATCATCCAGAGGGAATATGGATAGCGTTGGCAAAACTGCTAAACGATGAATATGGACAACAACATACATAGCAAAACAGTGTCTGTATCTGACAATGTCATTAAGAGCTCATCATGGTAGAGGTGTACATTGTTTTCTTTCATATATGTACACATTCTTTTTTTCATATAAATATGTACAACATATTTATGTTTTCTTTCATGTAAATATGTACAACATATTTATGTTGTGTTGTCAAATTCATATATTTAGCAGTTTGTTAACCTTTTATATTCATCAAAGACAAGAAGGTATGTGAAAATGGATTTCAAATATGAATGGAAAGCTAAGGTTTTTTTGGTAAATAAACTCAACAAACAAGTCTACGAATGAGTTTTGGAAACAAATTTCACGAGTCAACACACAAAAATTACTTATTTTTCCCTGAGGTTAAAAAAGATGACCCACGCAATCTAAAGTAAGAAAGTTAATTTGGTACAGGATACGAAGTTCGAACTAAAAAGATGTGAGATACTTGCTTTTAAAATATATATAAATTAGATGAAACAAACAATCCCAAACACATATAATCTATAAATATTATTTGTGATCTGAAGACGCTTGCATTATTGTCGACAACTAATTATATTTTGCTATTTCAAGAGTCGACAACTCGAAGAGATTGAAATATACGGTGTTCTTAGGGATAATATTTTGTTCTTTTCGTTAATGCACATAAATAATTTTAGTATGTTTATAATTCATTTGCTTTTACTTAATTTTTTCGTAACTGATTTTATTTTTTGCGAATAAGTGTTACACTTTAACCCATCAACTCCGTATTCAAATTAAAGTTACAATTATAAAAAGTTACAACTAAATAAATAAACTCACTAAAAATGAAAAAAACCTAAAATTTAATCAAAATATATCAAAATGGATATTTAATTAAACCACAAAATTTTAAAAAATATAATGAAATTAGATTATAGAAAAAATAAACAAATAAAAAGATATTTGAATTTTAATATTAAAGATTTTTTTCATTAGTTTTTTACAAAAGTTGGTAGAAGGTTTGTTATAAAAAAGATGAGACGAATGAGATTAGTTTCTAAATTAAGAAATGTTAAAGGCTGAATCTTTTAAAACTTCTAAACATAAAATAGTTTAAATGTTTTATAAAGTAGTATAGATAAACACAAACAATGTAATAAACATTATTACTATGAATAAAGAATATTTGTTAATTAGATACTATATTATAACATCAATATTTAGCTAAACAATAAAATGTAAACTAAAATCATAAGTCATACCCGCCCATCGGGCGGGTTTTGCCACTAGTATATATATATATATATATATATATATATATATATGATGTATGGAGGTATCATATATGATGTATGGACCTAACATGATAAAATACATGTATCTAGCGACCTAACATGATAAAATCCATATATATATATATAAATATATATATATATATATATATATATATATATATATATATATATATATATATATATATATATATATATATATATATATATATATATATATATATATATATATATATATATATATATATATATATATATATATATATATATATATATATATATATATATATATATATATATATATATATATATATATATATATATATATATATATATATATAGGGGGCGTTATCATGAGTTACATCTTAAAGTGAGTTATCGTGAGCATAACTTGTAACCGTTAGATCAGTATGTGTGTACAAGATTAAAATGTAAGCATAAAAATGGCATACTTGTAATTACAATGTTAATTTATGGGCAGTATGTACCAAATTTTTTAAAGCAAAAAACAAAAACTAAAAAACTATACGGGCTCATTTAACTCGACAATAAAATATAACAAGACTTAAAAAAAACGTTAGTATATTAGTTTGACTAAAATTGAATGTCTTCTAGAATAAGCAAACAAGTGGGAGCAAAACACACAGTATCATCTTCTTAATCATCCACCGGATTTTATGTTTCATCAAAATCAAAACCTACAATCCGCTAGTAATTAGGTAAATCCTGCAATCAATATCCAGGAATTGTATATAAATATAGGGTGTACATTTACCACATCTTAGGGCCATTTTTTGGTCACCTAGGAATTAACGACGGTATTTCCATGGCAACATTGAATGGTAAGTGGTACATTGATGATGATTATTCGATTTTGATACATAATGAGGAATGTTTTGTAATTTTTTTGTGGGTTTGTTGTTTTAGTTAGACGAAGTGGGCGATTGTCGTGCAAAAGGCAAATCAAAGAGGTTGATGATGATTCTGGCGTTGAAGAGCTGACAGCTGAAGAATGGTATGGAGACAGATATGGTATGTGGCATATTTTTTGTTAATTAAGTGATTATAATTTTTTTAGTTTTTTTGTTAGATTCAAATTGATTAGTTGTTTGTGTATGTTTGTGTTAATTTATTTTTTATTTTTTTATGGGTTTGTGATAATTTTATTTAATCGCCCAGAAATGTACCACCTATTATTAAGAAAAATGCTACTGTTTCTTCAATTTTAGTGGTTATCTGCTAATGTTTCTGAAAGAGTTAGTATGGGGCGTTTGGCTGCAAGTGGTAAAAGCATCTACAAGTGTTGAAAAGAGTCAAATACCCTCGTAAGTTAGTCATTGTGTTTTTTGCTTTTGTCTGATGGTTGATAGTATCACTTTTGCAAGTGGTTAAAGTGTTCTTTTTTACATTTGAAACTGGTGCGTGGGGATGATATCATTTAAGGTGTTTTTTATTTTCGGCTCACTGAAAATTGACATTTTTAGCTGTTCTTTTCTGGATCTTTTGATGTGGGTTTGTGTTTAGGTTTCATTTAGGTTGTTTGATATGAGGTTTATTTGGAGTTTTATTTTGTTTGTTATTTGTATCTTCTGGCTACTTGATAGCTTTTTCATATAACTTGTCGTTCAAAAAAAAACATTTGAAACTGGTGCTTCTCACTTGGCAGTTGGTAAGCTTTAATCTCAATAGGTTAGTTTATAGTGGGCTAGTTCATGGGATTAAGTATGTTCGATAGTGAGATTAATTTTGTTGGTAGCCAATTTGCTTGAGTTGGTTTTGTATGTTCTAATGTATGTTGACTTTGTTAAAAAAAATTAAAATTATGAAAACGTTTTAAAGTGATATTATTGTACTTTTTACAAAAGACCCAATCTTGATAACAAAGACCCGACAACAATTTAAAAAGCATCAGTTATCGTGATGTTTTTTTTGTAGTTTTGTACGAGTTCTAATCATATGTGTGAGTAACAAACATGGTTTGTCAGTTATAGTCTTGTAGTTCTGGTACATTGGTAACGAAATGAGATGTTTACTCGGGTATTACTGTTTGTTATAAACAATGATCGAAGTAGTGTTGTAGGATTTAATTTGGCCATATTTTAGTTTGTTTTAATATAGCGTATTAATCACTTTGGTCTTATGTAGTTGTGTAACCTTATTACTACTTAGGTGCACCGTATGAGTGTTTTGTATCGACTAGGTAATTCCAGCCGTAAACATATACCTATATATATGTTTTTAGGATGATTAAGTCACTTAATTTGAAATGAGTTAGAACATGTATATGTGTTAGGTTCATATAAATATGGTATGTATCAATGTTTCAGTACATGATTGGTTACACATTATTGATATAATAGAGTAGGTTTTTTTGGTAAGTACTAGGTATTTTTAATTGTTGATTAGTAGATGTAACTATGTAATGTTTAGTGTTCATTTTTTCTTTCGTATGTTGTTGGTTAGCAGATATTATGAAGGTTGAAACTAATTATGCATTGGAAGAAAAAAAAGGACAACATAATGGTGTCGCAAGTAAGCCAAATGGCATGGATGAAAAGAGTGGTACTTTCCAAGAAGGCATTGTGAAGGATAAGAGCGATACTGGTGAAATGGAAGAGCGTAAAGGTATTAGTTATTTTTTATATTTAAGAGATAATACAGCGAGCCTGGATCATGTGGTACAAAAAATGTTATGTAATACACTGTAACGTGCGTGCTACCTGTGTGTCAGCCGCCCGTGTATTGAGGAAGAAGAAACTGGCGAAGCTCGTTGTAAAATTAAAGGAAAAACAATGCAAACAAAGTAAGATTTATTTTTGTTGTTGGTTGTTTTAATCAAATTAATGTGCTTATTATAAATGTTAGTGTTGATTTGTTAAGATGTGAAACACATAATGATGTTGTCGTGTTAGGGGATCTAGTTTGTAGATATAGATAGTTTGATTGTTGGATTTATTAATCTGGTGTTTTATTTGTAGATGGTAAGAAAGCGGGACGTAAAGGGAAATTAGCTGAAATAGTTAAAGCATCAAAGAAACTAGCTGATAAAGGTAATTCTACGCCACTGTTAAACATAAATTTGTTTATGATATAAACCAAATTGTGTGCGTTATATATCTATTGAGGAATGATGCGCAATCACAATTTGATAGATGGAAAACTACGGAAAGGGACAGCGGCTGGAGCAGATAAAAAACCAAGGAACTTGGCTGGGAAAGGTAATTCAGTATAATATTTTAGTGTTTGTTTGATAATTGGTGTAGTCTGATACTCTGATAAACCGGGTGTTGTTTGAAATTGTGATATTGATTTTTATAAATTAGTATGTTATGAAAAGGTTGAGTATGGTTTTCAAAGTGAGAGGTTTTAAAATCTAGTGGTTTATGCAGTTAAAGATGTAGCAGTAAAACGAAAAATGACGACAATAGGAAAAGGCATGGTGAAAGGTTTGGATTTGGGTAGTAATGAAGACATAGGTAAAACGCTTTAGCATCTTATCTTTATGGAAATCATGTATTATTATTATTGTTAGACAACAGTTCTATCAAATTTAGTGTATTCATTTTGGCACATTGTTGTGTTTGTGTGTCATCAGATAATAATGTAGAAGTTGAAGATGGGGAGTCAACTGACGACGATTTTGTTGCATCGAAGAAAATAAAAGTGAACAAAGTAGTAGAGATGAAGAAAAAGGCTAGTTATGCAACCCCGACAAATGGTCAATTTTCTGCTGACAAGGGAGATGGAAATGAAACATATAAAGTGGACCATACTAAAGCTGATCCTGTAAGTACGTTACGAGCACGAATTCCACCCACCAATTTGTTTAAGGTAATGACACAAATGTCAAATATACAAAAACAAGCTGTTAGGGATATTGGTTTTGGAACGCTTCTTGATTTTAAGATAAAGGATATCCCTAAACGGCTAAGCTATTGGTTGGTGGATCAGTTTGATGAAGAGGCGTGTTGTTTAAACATTAATGGTAAGCAAATAGAAATTAATAGGGAGTTAGCAAGGGATGTATTAGATGTACCAATTGGCGAATTACACTTAGATGCTCTCGAAGACTCGGACCACAGGAACTCTCTAAAAAAAGGTGGAAAGCACAGTTTCCTAAAAATGTTAAAAGGTACTTTGTTAAAGCGCTTGCAAACAAAATGCTGAGCAACAAACAAGGTGGTTGGATGTTTAAACTCAACTTCCTCGTGTTGTTCTTTTCGACGATTGGGGAGCCGAATAAAAACAATACTGCAAATCTGAAATTCCTTCCATGCATCAATAACGAAGATGACATACTAAAGATGGATTGGTGCACTTACATAATAGAGTGCCTAATTAAAACAAAGGTGCAATGGAATCGCAAGTACCATTTCAATGGCCCCGTGATTTTGTTACTGGTATGATACTTGCTATGTAGATACGTTTTTTATAAAATAAAAAATTTGTGCTTATAATTAACAGTTAGTATGTATCGCAGGTTTTATATGCCAACTCATTCTGCCCTATCAAATGGTGTGATTCTGGTGTATTGAACATATTAGAAAAAGAAAGATTCCCCAATGATGACGGAGATGATCCAGCTGTGGTCAGTGAATCAGATGATGAGGGTACCTGTTTTTTTGTTTACTATTTGTTTTTAACTGAAACAAGTTTTATGATCATTTGAATCTCAAAAGCGGTAATCTGAATAATGTATCAATTGAGGAAGAACAAGAATTTGAAGATGATGAGTTCGTAGGACATGGGCGTGATAATGCGCCAAGAGACGCGGAGGTACATATATATTCTAGTTCTTTATATAAGTATTCTGGTATGAGTGATGGCTATTTATGCATAATTTTGTTTGGTGTGTAGGGTATGAGAAAGTATGTATCAGATATTCTTAAAAAGGCGGCTGAAATGCTTGAAATGGCCGAGGATGTGTTAGATGACGGGCTTTTAAATTACCCGGATGATGATGGTTTTGTTGGGTTGAAGGATATTAGAGATCAGATGTTTGCACAACGTACGTTCACAAAGAAACCAGTGAACAACCAACCAAAGAATGATCAACCATATCGTAACTTCCATACACCATGTGCTAGTGAAAGACATCAAGAAACTGCCGACTTTGATTTAAATGATACACTACCATTCACACAGGTAGCTATTCAGTTATCGGACAAAGCATGCGAAGAATTTTATAGGACACACCAGCCTACTCCTACACGTCTGGATTTCGACGATGTTTCAGATTTTGATCTGAATGTTACACAACCACCAGCGACACAGGGGAAAGAAGTTGGAAGTGAAAACAGTGACAAAGCAACTGGAATTGGACAAGAATCAGAAGCTGTTGTACATGAAATTAAAACGCCGAAACTGAAAAAAGCACCAACAACAAATAATTGCAGCACACCACGCGTCTTTTCTAGGTTTGGGCGAGAACACTTGACCAATGTGAAGAAGTCAGTTATACCTATATTCTCGGCACCGGAACCGTTAAATATGGTGCAACCACGTATCCATCCACACATGGTCAGACGGTATCCCCTACTGCCTGAAGTGTTAACGTCGCCGTATGTTGTAAAAGAAGTGTCTTTGGTGAATCCTATCATTTTGCACGAGAAAAGAGCTGTTGATTGCCTGTTCAGTGCGAGACTCAGTGATACGTATGTACATGTATCTGTAATTTTAACCATTTATTATACATATGCAAAATATACGACATCTGACTATGTTTATGTATCACAGCGACATAATTTTCAAGACTGGCGACTGCGAGGGTCAAAGGGGTGTGCTGGAAACTTTGTACCCTGGTGTTCTGATAGCAAGTGGGGCAATCGACATGTTTACACATGTCTTAAATGATGCAGAAAGATGTAGGAAAGAAAATACACCGACTAAGGTTTTCTGCCACACGGCTATGTTGGTACGTCCAATTGACACCATACTTATTAATTAAAGTTGAATGATGATGTTTAGTACCATGTATAACTCATTAATTGATTCATGTAACAGACCGACGATATGTTACGTTGGGGTTACGATTTAACATTGGAAAATTTCAAAGAGAACATGGACCTAATATTAAATAGGATCCAATACGGCAGCCTACATGGTGTTCAACTTGTAAGTATCACACACTTATGTTTAATTTTTTTTAAATGATACACGAAGGCAATCTAATGGTGAACATCCTTTTGGTTCTATTTTTTGTGGCAGGTATTTTTCCCGATGATATTAGGCTCGCATTTCATTCTCATTTGCATGAATATGATTGAGAATACGATAGATTTCTTGGATAACATATTCTCAGATGATACCGACACATTCAGTAGATACGGCTCAAAACCGCTAATGCTGGTATGTTAGCAATATAAAGTGTTTAAATTTAAACTATCTATATATGTGGGATGAAAATATGAATGAAAGTACACACATAATATGTTAATTTTTGTACAGGTTTCGTTGTTTGAAGACTATTTGCTGCATACAAACAATCCGAGCTATGGAGATATGGCTAGTGCTGGGAATAGGATACTACGGTTGGGGTGCAGAACAATGAACAACAAAACAGATTGTGGTGTCTTTGTTATGCGGCATATGGAAACGTATAAAGGTTATGACCGTTATGGTGATCCATGTAGCTTGCGTAAAGAGGGACATGAACAGTGTAAGCAGTTGATTGATTTGCGATACAAATATGCAGCAAAAATACTTTTGGCGGACTGTAACCAGCGCAAGAGCAAGTTTGAAGATGAAGTTCATGAATATAAGCAATTAGCAGATACAGAAAAAATCAAGTGGCATAAAACATCATTGGAAAGAATTAATCGACGTGCCGAGGGTATGATGAAGTGAAAATGTGCCAGTGTGTGTTTCTCTTTGTTTTCATTAGTAGTTATAAATAATGCTCGTGTATGATTACCGAGTAACATTGACTTTTAATGTTGAATGTTTTTATGTAAGACTTTTTGGGATCGTATAACGTCGTTTAATGTTATAATGTATAACGACTATTATAATTATGAAATCAGTTGCATATGTATGATTCAGGTATGGTACTCATAAAACTTGCAAATCTAAGCTTGGTGAATGATTCAGATGTGGTACACACATTAAAATGAAAAGAACTAAGTGTATGATTCAATTTTTTTTTTAAAGTTGTTTAAAAATCTTTCAAACCGTTTTCTGTATGTTGTGGTACTCACATGTATTGAAACAAGTGTGGATAAAAAACCGACACATCAAGGAACAATATCTAAAACCATAATGTTTATTATAATTGTAGGAAACTGGTACATGTTTATTTGAAAAAATAAACACCCAAGTTTGATATAGAACAATCAAGTTTGATATAGAACATCAATAAAGCAAATAACATTTTCTTCAACATTGGCTTGCACCACATTCCCAATTTTTAATAAGTTTTCTTTTTTGGGCAATTCCTTGTGGAATGATCCGCATACTCCAAACAGTAACCGCACAACCTTTTCCGAAATGGGAAATGTCTTGCATTATGACTAGCGTATCGACCACAAAATCTGCACTTCCTCAAACGATTTTCGGCTAGTTCCGTAGTAGTTGTAGTGTTTCGTGAAAGCCAGTTAACCTTTTCAAATGCTGTGATACACGGAATGAATAAATCAGTAAAAAGACTTACACAATAATAGCAGCATACATAATATGGGTGGATACAAATCAAGGGCACTATATGACCTGTGCCGCACTTCTTGTTGAATGTTGTACTCATTGTTACTTCAAAGTGTATGATTGTGGGTATTATTTATTGGATTTGAAGAAAAATGTGTGTTAGTACCACATATATATAAGCAATAAATATGTGATTTCCTTTTAAACAGAAAATCAACACATGAATAAAAAGATTACATACTTACTGTAATGTTTTTATAACAAAATCAAGCCATTAATAAAAATATTACATAGTTAATGGTGTTGGTACAAAAATGGTATGTGATACAGTTTATTATATGATACCTGGAACCTTTTTTAACAAAATAATATTCATTCCATTAATAACAAAAATCAATCAAAAACATAAAAGCATAATTCATAAAATAAAAAACTTAGTAAACTAATCACTAAAGTACATATCCGAGTCTTCACCCTCGTGTTGGTCCACATCAGCCTCATCCTCGTCTTGTAAACCCTTTTTCTTATCGGGGCAATTCCTTGAATCATGATTTGCATACTTCTTACAGAAACCGCACAACCTTTTGGGCTTGTCAGATAGCTGCATGGCAATTTCACTTTTTGATTTACGCCTCGTACGAATTCTATGACCTTTATTATTGATACCTTCGGGGGGGAGAATATCAACATGAACGGGGTCTGATACACCAAGCGTTGCTGCATAAGTTGCGTTTGTGGTCATCTTAGGAGGTGTAGGAACATCAGTTTTAGCTTTATCCATCAAACTCTTTTGCGCGTCTTTATATAACTGAAGCTTTTCAAGGTCACCCACCAAATTATTAATAGATTGTTCAACATTGTTGTAAATGTCCTTGAGAACAAAATCTATAACACAATGTGGATTAGATGGGCTTGCAACATCTTTACCCTTATCGCCCGATGTAAGTACCATAGGGTTCTTTGACCATCTCCTTTGCATATAATGTTTGGGGAAGTGGTACACATTCGACAAACGCATAACATAAAAAACATGACTACACAGTAGACCGAAACACTCGTACCTTAGGCAAGTACATTGAACCGAACAATCTGCCGGTGCATACTTTACCTGTTCAAGTAATTAAAAAGACACTTATATAAGAATAATATATTGACTACAAATGTATACCTTGAAACATCAAAAAAAAAAAAAATTGTATTTGATATTACCTCATATCTGACTTTCGGAGCCTTTATTTTGTTATTGGAATTCCCTTCTGTATCACGAATAACAAATATCGAAAAATTTTCCGACTCTTGCACACTTATGGAACAACAATGCATCAACGAAGACCAAATTTCATCCTGAACATCATAAAAAAGGGTGATTGTGTACAATTCGGCAGCTTCCTTTTCAACTTGCAAATGGGTCTTAAAGTCGGGGTTGGTGTAATTGGAGTCGTGTGTATTCTTTCCATATTTGTATCTTTGTGAATCAATAGCTGTATCATAGTGGCTTAGAAATTCAACCAAAGTCAAATCCGGATTAGTAAGCTGGCCAAGAAAATGGTTTTCACTCTCGGAACGAGAGGTCGTGCGCATGAGGCCAGACATTGGTTCGTGACGAAAATATGCAGGTATCCAATTATAACGCATACCAAACATATCGTTCAACCACTTATGATCATTCAACTTAAAATCTTCCATTATCGATTTCCATTCAGAATAAAAAACATCCGTGTCAATTTTGTCCGTCCAAACTATATCACACAATCGCTTTTTAAAGTTTGTGTCGCTAGATAAGTCAGGGTCAACCTTCATGGTGAATAAGAAGCACAAACTTATATGTTTGTTAAGTAGATAAAAATTGAAAAATAACTTGACTTGGTTAAAAAAAATACCTTCCCAGATAGCTTCTTCATAATGTGCCACATACATAGTCGATGTCTTGAATCAGGAAAAATATCTTCGATGGCTACCTTCATCGCAGGGTCTTGATCAGTAACGACAACTTTTGGTGTCTTTCCAAATATCTTTTTGAATCGTTTCAACAACCACCTATACTTCTTGGTAGACTCACCATCTAATAATGCAGCTCCAAAAAGAATGCACCGGTTGTGATTATCTATGCCCGTAAAAGGTACCAATATCATGTTATACCTACATTAAAAAAAATTAGGATTGTTCAACTGTATATCGACATGTGTGCTAGTTTAATGAAAATTATGATGTGTATTGAAAATGGATGACACACTAAACATGTTCGAACGAAAGGTTGCATCAAATGACACAACGTCGCCAAATACATCAAAGTATTGCTTGGCTTTCTCATCGGCCCAGAACAATCCAGTCAAGGTTTTAGTAACTTTGTCCTGTTTGTATTCGACAGAAAAATTGTCGAAAAACTCTTGCCGACTCAGCAACTTTTCGACGACCATCTGGGCATCACGCTTACCGATAAAATTAGTCAAACCACGCTTGTAATTTCTGCATTCAACATCCGTAACACCAATATTCTCAAAACCGCCATACATTTATTTCATTACCTTGAAAGATCGTGTTGGACCTAGATTAACGGTAGATAACTGATACAATAACTGTTGCTGAGGGAAAGTAAGCTTTCGGGCAACCTTAAGATACATGTAATCTTCTTGACGGACCAATCTATGATTATGTTTTTCAAGGAACACGTAAACTCTCCACTTATTATCATCTGTCCTTCTAATACGAAGTTTTGCGTCACATCCACAACGTTGTGATGCACGTTTTCTCCTATTTATAACCTTGTTACTAACCTGTGGTTGAACTTCAGCAGATACCTTTTTGGTTTTTTGGATGGCATTATTTGATGTGTTTTTAATTCCCGCTCTAGCACACAAAAAATACTTTAAAGTAGGATCTTCGTGCCGTGGGTCGTTTTTTTGACCACCTCTTCGAACTTCGAAACCACCTTCTCTTGCATATTCCTTGTAAAACTTCAAAGCCAATTCAAGGGTATCAAATTTAGTCCCTTTGACTGGTTTCTTCTTAGCATCAGGAATCCAGAATTTACTACCTTCTAGAGTTGGTTGGTAACAACCACCATTTGGTAGACTGTGATCACCACCACTAACATCCTCTATCACATCATTAGTTGATTGAGGAGTTGATGGCTCAACTGTAAACATACACAAAAAAAAAGGAAAGGTGAGTGGGCTGTAAAAAGGTGATCACTGTAATATTGATGGCTCAACTGTAAAAACCACAATGGTACATCGTTATCGATTTTGGATGTTACAAATTACAAAAAAAATGATTGTTAAAACATGTTACATAAAACAAATTGGGAATCATATTAATACAAATTAGGACGTGTAACAATAGCAGACCCGAATCTCATTTACTTTGTTTCTAACATATAACAAATTCGAACAAATTAATTAGGAATCATATTAATAGAAATCAGGACTTGTAAACAAATCAGACACGAAGGATTCATTTAGTTTGTTTATAACAGGAATAAATTCGAACCTATTAATCAGGTATCATATTGAGACCAAATTGCAGGTTGTAAAAATAGAAGAAGATTAAAATGTATCCTAACCTATAGAACATACCTTGAATAGAAGAAGAAGCTCCTGTATTACACATTTCGATCCCACAAAAACTTGGCTTTGGATCAAATTGAACCTGGATTTTTTTTAACAAAACATGGTTCTTGAATTGATTCTGATGATTAGGTTGGTTGTGATTACTGATTGTATGTGTTCAACCGATATCTATATTAACATAAATATAACTGAAATCCATAAAGTAGGAATTTGATGAGAGAGAGATGTTCATAACGTCTGGTGATAATGCTAATGTCGTGGGATAGTTAGTTAATAAGACAGATTGTCTTAGAAATTAAAAATGACTAGGATACCCTTTCTTGAATAAAACTTTTCAACTATTTTCTTTATAAAAAAAAACACATGTCATTTTCCTATTGGTGCTCATGATTGTTCACTTTAAGATGTAACTCACATGAACAGGTATCTATATATATATATCTTTACATTATATATAAGAGAAGAGATATGCCACATAAGCAGCATTTAATCCACGTCAGCACCCTCCGGGTTCGATATCTCTTGCCCAAAGTCTGGCCCATAGCCCGGTAAAAAAACCCTAAAACACTCTAATCAATCACCGTCATTCACAAAACATGAATACGCTTCTAGAACATAGTTAACGACGATGTTGATGATCTTGAAGGCGGTGCCCATCCTGGGCTTCCAATTGAGTATAACTATTCTAATGTTCACGATACTGTTACCGTGATTTATGTGGTACATGAATTTAAGTTTTTACACATACATCTTAAGGAACATTTAAGAATGCAGCAGTTACAACACCACAAAAGGATATCGATTTGGTAACAAATGCCATTATGCTCATGGAGAATGGTAATTAGGAAAACCGACCGTCCTATCACACAATGAATATCTACGGTCCATGGGCACACCACCTGGGAGTAGATTCACTGGGGGGGGGGGGGCATGAATGGGTTTTAATTTGCCACATCAAACAGCTCTTGCAGGCTTTGAAGTCTCTGGCACAACCAAAATCAGTGTTAATGCTGCACTTTGTTAGTAGATATAAAGTGCTCCAAGAAGCACGGCGCACAGCGCGTAGTTGCAGCTATAAAGTGCTCCAAGAAGCGTCGTAGGTCTGCATCTTCCTTTTTGTTAGTAGATATAAATTTTTTTAGTTAGTAGGTTGGAAGCCAAAAATCAAATTGCGTGACGACCTTCCCCTTTTGGAAGAAGATTTCTGGCACAGGCTTTGACTCACCAAAAAAGCATAATAAGAGCTATAATAATGGACAATTTTTCTACACGAACAAGTAAGTCGAGTGTTTTTGTGAGATGATGACTTTAGCCGAGTCTGCATTTTTTCTTAATGCGTTGTATCGAGTTGTTATTCAGTTATTCATGACGTGTCTTGATGCAATTTCAGTTTAACCTTCAATATCAGGGCCGCGTTGTTTTCAACACTAATGGATCGCTCTATCCTAATAGTGTTGTGGCAACTGATTCCTACATTCAACAAATAGATAGTGAGTTAGAACATCTCTTTCAAGCTAATACACTCGGCAAAAAAGCCACGAGATCAGAACAAGTACAGCACAGAGTGGTAATATAGTAAGCATCTTCATTGATTAATGATACAGGGTCGGGTTATGTTGCCTTTAAATTTGTGCACTGATTCTATATTTGTGAATGCAAAGCATTTTAATCACTTAATGGTATCATCAGGCGCATATGATTGCGTGCCATGAAAAAATAGCTCAAAGGGTTTCAAGAAGTCTGAAGGTGTGTTGGTAACGTGACTAGGCTCGTAGAAGGCACAAGCAACTTTGTATGTTTTAGTGTGTCTAGAATTGCTCATTTACTATCGTTATCTGTTTATTTTTAATTATATAATCTGCTTCATATTTACGCCCACTTTTTTGTTTTAGGTAGATACTCTAACAACAAAGGTGGGGAAGGAAGGGGATGGGTTGTTTAGCAACTTTTGAATACGGTTATACATTGGGCCAACTTCTGGTTCGAGTCTTGCACATTCTTCGTGCGCATAATTCTATGATGCCAAGGATAGACAAAGAACAATATGAGGCATCCCATCTTTGCTAGGATGCCTGGTCATTCGGGATATATTTGTGATGTTGGTGAGGTCATTTGTTCCACAAGGTCCAAGTCTACACGAAGTAGTAAACAAACTCTATAACTTCAAAGGTGAAATCATTATCTAATCAAACTCGATTCATGTAATTGTGTGCTTCAAGCCTTATAATATTATTGTTTGTTGGTGTTTGATACGACTGCATTTGAGTAGACTATTTTTATTCCTTTATGGCTTGTGGTTTAAGAAGATCAACGAAACTTAAGTGATATTTTCTGGTGAAACAGTTCCAACAAAGGAACCTGTTTTAGTTATTGCCAATCATCAGACATAAGTTGATCGAATGTATATTTAGGATATTGCATTGAGAATTGGTTGAATAGGATACATCAAATATGTGCTTAATAGATGAAGTTATCGATATTTGGTTAAAATCTCAATAGTCTTGCTTTACGTAATATGCTCTTTATAAATGTAATTAATATCATATGTAGGCACTATTTATTGAATTGCGGATTCCTGGTAAAATTATTTTGTATGAAATTAAATGATTGATATCTCCTGATGAATGATTGATAATTTCCTATTTGGCAGGTTTGATGCTAATATATCTGCTGTATGCCTGTATCTTACCCGTTTTGTAAATCTTTAACCCAAAACACATGAGTAAATGGCTCTAATTTGTCACCTCTAATATTGTGATTTCTTTCTGGGATTTTGTATACCTTATTTCTTAACCTGATAGCATAATGTGAATAATTGCATTATGTCTAAGTGGCTCACCTTCTATTTTACTTCAATCGTACTGATACCTTTCTTTTTCATTGACAGTTGACGAGTTTGCCCCTGTACAAAACCAGGCTGCTATACAGAAACTTCTCCACAAAATAAACAATCATAAACCACAATGAGGAGATTTCTATAGGTTGGAAATCAAGAGGGAGGGGTAATGAAGAGGATTAATATGCAATCTTAACGCTAGATGAATGAGAGAGGAAAAGAGCCACTGATTTTATTTGGAAGTTACCATGTTATCATTCTTCTGTTTTGTATTGTGTTTCTTAGAAGCTGAATAATAGTTAAAGGGCATATAATAATTCGTTCACTATTTAGTAAAACAACTAAAAGGTTATTCTACTGGTGGCACTTAGGGCAGGGTTTGGTAATGGTTCAAATCATGCAACTGTTGTATAGCTCACAATGGGTCGGGGTAGGTTTACCCAAATCACTTAATGAACTATATATATGCTACTTATGTAGTTTATATTTTGTTGTGAGAAGTAATCTTTTTTTTTGTTGTGAGAAGTAATCTTGCGTAGATCTAAGTTGCCGGATTTTTTTTTGAAGAAACAGAGCCCGCCATTTGAACAAATAATGAAGGAAAGAGCCGGAGCGACACTACCCAAAGTAAGTTTTTCTCAGTAAGCGTGAAAACTTTCGGTACGTAATTGTCGTAAATACGATCTAAACTTTCGCTATGTATTGTTTTTACCCGATGCTCAATGAAAAACGTAAAAAGGTGGGACTGTGTATAGTTGTCCATTTTTCATCATGTAATTTATACAAATAGTACATCTCTAAGTCAAACATCTTTAAACTATATTTTAACAATGTGATATTGGATAAATTCCTTTATACTATATCATTGGGAAAGAAGATATAGTAGTTCCTATGGTAATCATGTTAAGGTGCAGAGTACATATGGGACACCAGTGGCATTTGTTGACTTTGGTGTACGTTTTTGTGCATATAAAATGATTTATTTTGTAGAACTGGCACTAAATGGATGTACATGAGAAAATGCTCTAGGATACTGCATGTTCTATCGACGCACTAAATCATTTACAAGGCACCATTCTATACTCATCGATATATGGGGAGGGAATGTGACTAGAGTATCCTTTAAGTTTGCAATTGTCTTTCTAATTTACCCACTCCTTGTGCATTTATATCATTCCCGGTAAGTTATTGATTCTTAGGTTTACTTGATCATCAGATGCATCGGGATCACATGAGCTAATTCTTTTATTCATTCTCTGCAAAGAGAAGAAGACATCGTGCCAGTGTTCTAACTGTAAATGCAAGAATACACGGGGCAGTTACGAGTGTTGTTGCAGTGGTAATCTGCTCTACATGAGAGAACATGACATTGCATAAGTGAGTCCTCATATTGCTATTTTTAATTCTGAGATATGCCGATCTGATGTTGGTCTGTTGTAAACGGTAACTGATTTTTCACTTGAAAAATAGGTAAAGATGGTAAATTGGAAGTCAGTTGGGGAATTCGTATAGGTCATAATTCTTGGTCTGACAGCTGCTCATTATGTGTGCAAGGTAGGTTATTTAATCTATTTTTGCATAGTAATCGGAAGACAAATATGATTATAGATAATAATTTGATATCTAAAGATGGAACTTTACACAATATCATACCATAAATTATTATCAACGACAGTGGTGTTGTGCGAAACTGAAGATGTTTCTATATAAGATTGTCAAGGCCCTTAGACGGTGGGGTGGACAATGGCTGGTGCCAAAAGGCACTCGGGGTCAGGGTGTTCCCGCCAATGTATACCTTTTTGTGGAAAGGCCCTTAGACGGTGATGTGTGGTTGAGGCGAATAGGCAGAAGTATTCTCCAAGCCAGATTGGTGCATTTGTTCTTACTAAGATAAAGGAAACTTCTGAAGCTTATCTTGGAAAGGCGATTAGTAAAACTGTTATTAATGTGCCAAACTTACCTCAATGATGTCGAAAGGAAAACGACTAAGGATACCGAGCGGATTAAACAAAATAGAAGGTCTAATAGATGTGTTCGATCTTGGTGGTGGTACCTTTGATGTTTCTTTCCCTGTAGATATCAAACAGTATTCTTGAGGTATGTATTATAAGATTTAGTGGGTGTCTGAACTGTAAATTTTGAGCTTATATATGTGACTTTAAGAAATTTGAAATAGTTAGGCATCATTTGCTATTTGTAAGTGCTTATTTCATCTAGAAGAGCCAATAGCAATTCAAATTCCTAGGTTGAATATTCTACTTATATGAAATAACCATGCGATTGCGGGTTCCCGCCCCACATGGTGTATTTATTTCTCTTCTATTAAAAAAACATTTTTTTGTATTACTAAACGGTAAAAAAATACCTGTCAACGTCGGTTATTTTTATTGTTGAAAATGGACCAGCACTGCAATCTGATCAAAAACAGCAGTCATAAACCGATAAACACAAGATTGTTTTTAAGGTTGGATGCTTTCTGATGTTAGTGTTATGTGCAGGCTTGCTTTGGGATTAGGGGGCATTAGAATTAGCTAATTTGACTTATATTCGTACTTGAGGTGCTGTTAAACACATTTTTTTTTAATTTTATTTGTTTGATTAATCAAGAATTGAGTTGCTGATTTAGTATAGAAAAAAAATCTTTTTTAAATTTCTATGTGTAATTAACACCGACTATCACGTTCTCATGGGAATTTAAGATATTGTGAAATGCGTGCGAGTTTAATGTGTTTTTGGTAGTTATTATTTGCAGAAAGTCTTGCAATTTTTTGTTCCAAAATTGTGACCTGTTTTGGCTGAATTGTTTACTGCAACTTTAACGGTTTAAAAGATGTATTATGGTTTCATAATGATACGCAGCAAAAGCAAAGGTTTATCAAAGTCACTCGATCATACAGAAGATAAGGATGGCGGGGTTGTGCTCCCTGATCTGAATATTCCAGCAGGTGAAGACGAGTAAAGTAAGCAGGCATAGAGTAGCGGCATAGTATATTTGTCAACAACCTAATATAAGTTCTAAAGTTCATACTATGAGAAACGGCACTTTCGTGATCTTTCAGAAGATAGGATAAATAAGCATGTACACAAGCCTTTACTTTGCATACAGGTAATTTGTACTTTCAAACCAAAATGCGCATACAATATTATGTTTTCTATGTGTAAGCGATTGATTAAGGCTAAGAAGTTTCTGAAAGCATTAATTCATGAATTACAGGCTGCAAATGGTGCTGTTGAATATTAAATGAAATATTAGCACATGATGATGTTGATCAAGAAGGAGCATGGAAGAAGAAACTTACGAGCCAGTTTCATATGCTCTTTAAGATATTACCAAAAGCTATTATGCGCGTAGTTATGGCTCTTGATTGCTGCATAATCTGATTAATCATTGATAAAGATTAGTATCTGACACATTCTTTTATATATTTAATTTTTTTTCAAGTTAATTTTTTTTCTTTTTGTGAATGTGTATATGTAACTAATATTAAAACTGAAAAGATGCTTATTAAGATGGTGGAAGCTGAGGTATAGTTCATTTTATCCCAAGCATCGATCTTGGAACCAAGTGATATACCGGTATCGGTACCGATTCTGATACCCAGTTCGAGAAACGGATACCATACCAATATGAGTATCGTTTGGAATAAAATATAATTTCAAATTTGATTTTTTTAATCATTTGAGTTTGTTTTTAAGTTGTTTCCATTTCTGTGAGCAAAAGTGTTACTAACCCTTATATTAAGACTAACGTGTTTTTAAGTTGTTTCCTTTTCTGTGAGCGAAAGTGTTACTAACCCTTATATTAAGTCTAGCGTGTGCGTATAATGGCGAAATTACCTAGCGATATATAATTAACGATATACTAATTGATTCGGTGATCGAACCCGAGACTTGAAAATTGCTTAGCGTCACGGGAGTTCTTGGGTCCTCTTAGAAGAACCTGCACCAGATAAAAAATATTTGCATTAAGAATGATGAGTATCAGTTAGAAGACTGATAAGAACCATGTACACGAAAGTGGAGGTGCTCCACCCAGACATATAAGTATTAGGTTTAAAATGATGTTCTGGTAAAAAGATCTTATGTGGAAATGAGTACAATATATGTTGCAGCTATAACAAACAAAGATGCAAGTCAGTTATGTCGCAGTTCAACAATCCTTGCAAGTAAATTAATTTTTGTGGCCTACGCAGACGTAAAGATTGCTATGCATAGTGATTGGTTTAAAATAAAAGAGACAGAAATAGATTAACGCTAACATAATATGTAAGTGATTATGTGTAATAGTGCTTTCAAAGTCAAGTCAAAGCTAGGTAGATAACGCAATTAACTATATGCAAATTGACCATGTGCTCTAACCGGTAATCTGGTGACTCGGCCGAGTTGACCTGGTAGTCAAACATATGCTCGATGAGTTGAGGAGTTGACCCGATGGTCGAACCTGTGATCTGATGACTTAACCGAATTAACTCGATGATTTAACCTGTAACCATGTATTAAATATTTTATTTCCTAATTATTACATTTTACTCTATATAAGAAATTTAAGTTTTTTATTATTTTCTTATTTATTAATTAATTTTCAAGAATAACTTATAAATACTATATATATTAGTATTGATAAAAAATACATCTTTCAAATATATGGATAGAGCACGACTCTTATCACCGAAACAAATATGGATATTCATGAGTGTATGAGCGAGACATTTTTAAAAATAAACCAATCCGATTACAATTTAAGATAGAATAAATAAGCTTAGGTAACGTTATCGATAATATGACTATATAAAAACTAATATCAAATTGTCGCATGAGAAAATATTATACTAATATTTAAAAAAATACGTGATGTGTAAAAAAAAGGTTAATTAAGCAAACACTTTCTTTCTCAGTCAACTTTCTCCTTTATTGCTTTTGTTTTCAACAAGGCTCGCGCAAGGGAGCTCACCTTTTTTGGCTCTTTGTTTTTACTTCGGTACCAAAGTCGGGATATCCCGTTTTAGTACCGTACTGATTTTTAGTTGTATCGAATTTTTAAAACAAATACATATAATGAGATCCAGTACCGGTACGGATCGAACCGATATAGTTTCAATATCGTACGGGTTTTCTGATACTCATGCTCATTCAATTTTAAACAAGTTATTTCATTTAAAGTTAAACAGTTGAGTCATTCAATACAGTATTCATGCACATTGCTTAGCCGGTCTTATTAAGGTACTTCCGTTTTTATTATATCATTCGAAATTTTATTTTTCATTTGCTTAAATTTTTTAATCACAATATACATGCTTTATTATTTGTCAAGCGCGCTCGCAAATTTAAATGTTTATGACATAGCAGTATCCAATAAGGATTTTATTTTTTTGGTTTTACTCGGATATGTTATGAGCTTATAAGTACTAAAATGGTAGTGTTAAAATCATGAAATAGTCTCTTTTACAGGAAACTTATTATGATATTAATTAATTATGCATTTGATATAGAGTTTTTTTTAACGACGAGTTAGTAGTTAGTGATTCGATCTTACAGTAATTTGACATAGAGTTTATATGGGTTTAAATTCATTATGTCTATTATTTTTGTTTATTCTAAGCTCACATAATGAATGCTCATTTCAAAAACCTATTACTTGGTAATACACATGTAATATTTTTTAAAGTCATGTCTTACTATCGTAATTTATTAAATTAAAGTCAGTTATTTTGTTTTTATTCGGAGATTGTTATAACACCAACTAAGTTGTTTAAAAACACATATTTATCCGATATTGTTTATAATTTCTTATTTTCGATTTGAAAATTTTGAGAAAAATCTTCATGTTTTGCACCTTTTGCCTTTCATCTCTTAAATGCATATAATACCCATTTGCCTTCAACTATGAAAGTTGTGATTATGTAACCAGACGAGTCATGTAGCTTAAGCACTTTTATTTTGTATCTAAATATACATAATCATCATTCACACATAATCAACAAATCCGAAACATTTCTATTATATTTAAATCTTTTTTTAGAATATACAATATTTAAACACCAATAGTTAGCAAAAGAAAAAAATGTAAACGGTAATAAAAAAAATCATGTTCGCCCGCTTAGTAATATAAGTAATATAACAAAATGTAAACTATTTGACTAACATTTCTATCGTGCTTTAAAAATACTAATGAAAAAGAATAAAAATTTTAAACATCAATAATTAGCTAACGAAAAAACCTAAACGATAATTAGAAGTCATACCCGCCCATCGGGCGGGTTTTGCCACTAGTATATATATATATATATATATATATATATACATATATATATATATATATATATATATATATATATATATATATATATATATATATATATATATATATATATATATATATATATATATATATATATATATATATATATATATATATATATATATATAATGTATGAAGGTATCATATATGATAAAATGATAATATGCTTGAAAACAAATACAAGCAAGTATGTGATCTCCTAGTTAGTAATTAAAAGTTAGTTATGTGTATATTATCATATATGATAATCTGGTTAAAATTCAGCTTCTGTAATATATCATATTTGATAATCTGGTTAAAATTCAGCTTATGTAAGATATCATATCTGATAACATGTTTGAAACCAACGCAAATCCTTTTATTTGTGTAGTGAAAGATGTTTTCAATCCGTTTTAAAGAACTCAATCATCTCAAGGCCAAAGAAGTGAACATAAAAAGCAACAATCATCAAACCGAAAGTGAGCTACAACAATCCTCAAACCAAAGTGCATGGAATCAAGATCCATTGTTTTAGTCATTTGACTTGTTTATATTTTAGTAATTTGGGTATGATGTTGTAACGCTTTAAATTTGTAATGCTACTAAATCAACGAGTTTTTTTGTTGAATATGAAAATGGCAAAACACATGCGGATGTAACTTTTGGAATATGCCTATTTTGTTGATGTTTTTATCATTTGAAAAATAGTTTTTTTTTAACCTTTTTATTAGTATCATATATGATAGTGAATTATCATATATGATCATCCATGTAACTCTTAAATTCTACCATATATGATACTACATTATCATATATGATAATGAATTATCATATATGATACTCAAATAAAAGTTTGATAGATTAACAATTCATGATTAAACACTTGCTCGGTAAATAAAAAAGTGTACATTTTAAAAATAACATATATAATAATTCAAACAGAATGTAATTACCTATGATATCATATATGAAAAAAACTTGCTCATAATCAAAAAGATAAAAAAAAACAAAAGAATAGTTAAATTCATGATTAAAACCAAAAATATTCTTATTATTGAAACTAATCTTCTTCTTTAATCAATTTTTCTTCATTTTCAAGGAAATCTACTTTTTCTTGAATAATTTTCTCCTGGGCCACACCGAATCAATGTTGATACTTAAAAATACTCGTGCACGTCCGATTGTTGTGATAAGTACCCTATCTACTTTGCTCTAACCGGACAATTGCAACATCTTTATCTTCTCGTTGTCATGTTCGCACTTTCTGCATTTATACAAGACAGAAAAAGTGTTTTAGGGTCAAGCTATGTACAATACGTTAAAAGTGAAAAAGTCATGTACAATATGATATATGATAGAAGGCGGGTTTGAAGAGCTTAAAGATATTTATGTAAATTAGTCATAAAGTTTAGTTTTTTCTTCTGGTTTGTTAGATACATCATATATGATACCTCATGTATCATATATGATATACCGATCATATATAGTATATCTATCATATATGGGTTAAGTCCATATATTACCAACGTACTCTCTAACTTTTACATATTTAGGTAACCAATTCAACATATTACTAATATGGTGATTCAAATCGGCTAATTTTTTGAAATATAGGTAAGATGACCGGTTGATAGTGCCTACTTGATAAAAAATTTCCACGTGGATTTTTTTTAACTTACTCTTCCACCTGTATAAAAACATGTCTCTTTTCATACCATATGCTTCCATCGCCATTGTTATAAAAACTTGTCTCTTGCATTCTACACCAGCAACACAATCAAAATTTCAAAACCAAAATCACATTCGCAAATTTCAACCAAAACACAGATCCATAAACCAAGATCTAAAATTCTAATCTACACAATAACCATCACTAAATCCAAATCATATAAATCACATGAAGAAAAAAATATCCTAAAATCAAATCATCTTCACAAACGACAAACTCAATTGATATCAATCGAAATCTTAACAAAAAATATTGCGAGTTTCTTCTATATTGTTAGAAGGGTTTCATTGTTATATGTTTGGGATTGTTAATGGGGCTGCTTCATTTTTATATGTTTAGGATTTGGGTGGGTTTTAGATTGCTAGTACAAGACTAATTTAAAAATGAGTTTGTTCCATGTTTTGGCACTTGTTTGCTCATAAAAGTGTGGAGCTGATTACATGAATGAGTGAAGACCCATGTGGGTTTTAATCATGTTGAAATGATGGGGAATAAAATCAGCGATTAAGCATAGTAAATGGTGAATTAATATGGGGGTTGTTTATGTTTCGTTGGAAATTGATGATGTTCGCCGGAAACTGCTGATGTCCGCAAAAAACTAGAAGTGTCGCTGGAGAAGAATACGAGGTGCAGAAGATAATGTTTAGAATGTGTGTTTGGATATGTGTTTTTAAAAAGTGACGTGTAATATATAAGTGATAGTGGAATATGTAAAGTGTAATAACATTTCCACCTAAGCAAGAATAGAAAAATAAAATGACGTGTCGGTCATTTTTAAGTTTTAACCTGCAACTAACCGGTCATGTTACCTATATGTATACAAATTGAAAACTTTGAAGGACTATATTAGTAATATTTGCACTTCGTTACCTAGATGTATAAAAGTTTGAAAGTACATTCTTAATATATGGACTTAACCCATCATATATTCATATTTAATAATATAAGGTATCATATGTGATATATTAAGCTAATAAGAAGTGGTTTAGAACACATAAATGCCTTATAATGCAACTTATTTACACTCACATAAGCTTATAACATATGATTATCATATATGATAAAAAGTGAACATACCTTGTAAAATACACACTCTCTATAAAAACAAGCCCTCTTTATCATCTTCTTTCTATTTATCACTAACTTATTCACATATCATATGTGATAGTATATATATGCAAATCACAAACAACACTATCATATATGATAAGAAATTTACATCATATATGATAACATCAGAAAGTTAAAAAAATCATAATAATACAGCTTATTAACATGAAAATAAGCTTATCATAACTATCTTATTCACAAAAACGTATAACTCATTGAAATAATCTAATAATCTATCTTATAATGCAACACAATAAGTTCAAATTATTTAATTTACAAAGCTTATTCATAACTCTACTCTTATTAAAAAAGCTTATTCAAACTAACTAGCTCATTAATCCAACTTCATAACTTATTCATAACTTCTCATCTAAGAACTTAGCTTCTAATTAAGAACAATCAATCCAAAAAGATTCGTTCACAATAATACAATTAAAAGCTAATGATAATACATTAATAAGCTTATTTAAACCAAATAAGCTAAAAATAAGAATACGTATTAATCAAACCTGGTGATGGATAAATCAATTCGTGATTATAGATGTTCGTGATGAATTCGTCATGGATTCATCATGATCGCGTCTCGATGGATTCATGATTAATTAATGATGGATTAATGGCGGATCGGGGGTAGAGAGATAAAGTAGATCGGGGGTAGAGAGAGAAAGAGAGATCCGAGGTGTATTTTTTGTGAGAGAAGAAAGAAGAAAAAACATTATATAGTAGATGGTGAAATGACCAAATTACCCTTGCAGTGTAAATTGGAGATTTAATCTTAGTCATTGGATGAAAAAGAGATGATTGGTGGGGGTGAGCCCCCCCATATCTTAGATAAATTTGATATCCGAATGAACTTAATTCTTTGTATATTATATACATTTAAATATTATAATTATGGAAAATGTAGTTAAACATGGAATGACTTATCATAATTAAATATTGAATTATTAATTTTGTTATTTAAACATAAAAAGTTTTATGTTAATTAAATGTTTAATTTCAATTATTGTAAAAACAACTCATAGGGCTGCTGTTAGCAAAACTCTTTAATTATAAATGAAATTAGTAGTTTGTTTAATAGATGCAATAATTGTTGAGGAGGTTTATGAAAATAAAGAGTTTAGTGGTGTTATTTGGTATTATGTTGGTGTTATGTTGATATACCGCTAAGCTGATGCTTCTTCTGTCCTAAAATTATTGTCCACACATAAAAAACACACAGTTTAAGAAGATAATATTAATTACTGTTTTAATTTTTTTTTTAAATATCTTACCTTTTGATAATTAATTAATGTTTCTTTTATTTTTGTAAATATTAATTGAGTAAAGTGCAAAAATCATCCCTGTGGTTTGTCAAAAGTTTGAATTACATCCCTCGTTAATACTTCGCGCAACATACATCATTGTGGTTGTAAAATAGTACACCATACATCCCTGAGGACGGATGGTGCAAATATTTTTCCGTTAAGGGTTAAAAGTGTTTGTTATCTTAGGGGTATTTTAGTCCTTTTACAACCTAGGGATGATTTTTGCACCAAACTTTTCAAAAAAAAAAAATTTCCAAAAAAAATTTCAAAAAAATTTCAATTTTTTTTTAAAAAAGTTTCGAAAAATGTTTTCTTTTTTCGAAAAATGTTTTTTTTTAATGTTTTTTTTTAAGTTTCGAAAATATATTTGAAAAAAGTTTTTTTCAAAAAAATTCAATTTTTTTTTAAAAAGTTTTGAAAAATGTTTTTTTTAATGTTTCGAAAAATGTTTTATTTTTTAAATGTTTTCTTTTTTAAAATAAGTTTCAAAAAAAATTTGAAATTTTTTTTTTCAAAAAGTTACAATTTTTTTTTTAAATTTTCGAAAAAATTTTTTTTTTCAAAAGTTTTTTTTAAAAAAAGTTTTTAAAAAAAGCTTTTTTTAAAAAAGTTTTTTTTCCGAAAAACATTTTAAAAAATAACTTTTATAAAAAAAACTTTTGAAATTTTTTTTTTTCGAAGATTAAAAAAAAATTTGAATTTTTTTGAAAAAAAAAGTTTTTTAGAAAAGCTTTTTTTTTAAATGTTTTTTTTTTTCGAAAAACATTTAAAAAAAACTTTTGAAAATTTTTTTTTTTTCGAAAATTTAAAAAAAAAATTTGAATTTTTTCGAAAAAAAAAATTTTAAATTTTTTTTGAAACTTATTTTAAAAAAGAAAACATTTAAAAAATAAAACATTTTTCGAAACATTAAAAAAAACATTTTTCAAAACTTTTTTAAAAAAAAGTTGAATTTTTTTTGAAAAAAACTTTTTTCAAATATATTTTCGAAACTTAAAAAAAAACATTAAAAAAAAACATTTTTCGAAAAAAGAAACAATTTTTCGAAACTTTTTTAAAAAAAATTTGAAATTTTTTTGAAATTTTTTTTGGAAATTTTTTTTTTTTGAAAAGTTTGGTGCAAAAATCATCCTTAGGTTGTAAAAGGACTAAAATACCCCTAAGATAACAAACACTTTTAACCCTTAACGGAAAAATATTTACACCATCCGTCCTCAGGGATGTATGGTGTACTATTTTACAACCACAATGATGTATGTTGCGCGAAGTATTAACGAGGGATGTAATTTAAACTTTTGACAAACCATAGGAATGATTTTTGCACTTTACTCATATTAATTTAAACTAAAGGCAATGTAGTAAAATTAAACAAACTCGACTATTATTTTTTAAAATAGACAATAATTTTATAACAATAAAAAAAAATGGACAATAATTTTTAAACCAAAACGATACATGTTATTTGTACATCTATCACTTTTAGAAAGATTAAAATAAAAAAAAACTAGTTTGACATATTAAATTATATATTTATTAGTATATCATTAGTCTAGCCTAAACTTACCAACCCAAAGGCAAAATAGTAATTTAACCAAAACAAACACCCACTTCACATTCACAAGTCATATATTCCATTTCTCATTTCTCACCCATTTCATTTTCCACAAAACCAGAAACAAAAAAGTGAAAACAAAAACGTCTGAAAATCTCACCGGAGCTTATTAGTGTTCTCCATATTTCATTTTTTGAATTCATATAAAAAAGGTCAAATCATATTTACCCACATATCTGACTGAGACCAGCAGCAGAAGTAAATAACACATTCATTTCACATAAACATATCTCAGTTTTCTCACTAGCATTTATTCAACTTTCAACAACACAACATCAACCACCTCAAAAACAACTTTTAATGACCACCCATCAAATTCAAACCTTGTTTTCTCTCTCACAAAACTAAAAAACCATCTCACAAGTACTCACTTTTCCAAACACAAAAATGATCATCCATGAACTCCTCTTCATTTCCATGTTCTTAGTAATTACAACCTTAGAAACAACTACCTATGCGCAACCAAGTTGTACTCGTGTATGTGGTCAAAAAACTGTTCCATACCCTTTTGGATTCTCTGATGGTTGCGAAATTCGTCTGAACTGTACAAACAGTTCGGACGAAAACTCTAGCACGGATGTCACCTTTCATGAATACGTCGTACAGAATGTTACAAGGGAACATTTACTAGTTATCTTGCCAGCTAAATGTGACCGTCGATATGAGGATATTAGGCTATTTAATAGTAGCAATTTCGCGCTTACGTCAAGAAATGGATTGTTGCTAGAGAATTGTAGCTCGGTTTTGAACGACTGCATGTTGTCTACTACTAGAGTTGAAAATCATTTTAACATAAGACAGTGTGGTTCAGTTGCGAATAGAAGTATGAATTGCTACTCGCAGGATAACCCTGATCGTGTAGAGTTTTTGGATTTGAGAAGATTAGAACGGGCTAGATGTCAGGTTTTGTTTTCGTCTATTACAGTTGATATAAATGGGGCTAGCTCGCAGAATTTGCCTGTTTCGTTAGAGTTTCAGCTTTTGGAGCTGGGCTGGTGGGTTCGTGGTGAATGTAGCTGTGATAGGAATGCGGGTTGTCATAACGTTGTGGTTGAGAATAGGACGGTTGGGCATCGGTGTAATTGTAGTGATGGGTTTGAAGGAGACGGCTTTCGTGCTGGTAACGGTTGTCGTAGAGGTTAGTTTACTATACTGCTCACTTTATATGGTATTACTCTTATTATTTTTCGCAAAATGTTGATAACTGTTTTTTAATTTGGTTAGTTAATAGCTAAACTCGTTCTATTGAAATCTTTACCATGTTATGTGGTTAGCCAAAAAAATATAATGAACCTAGCACGAAGTTTTTATAGTTTCTTGCTGCAGGTAATTTGCTAAAACATGATGAGATTCAGTATTCCTTAGTTTGGTAGAACACTTTTGTATCACTAAACCAAATGAGTTGGGTAGATGACCATTGTACTAGTAATATTTTACCTAAAAGCACAAGTAATATACACACAGGTGGAGGAAATCAGTCTATAATATAGTACCTGTATATATATGTTCTATTATACTATTTGTACTAGCTTTAAATTGAGGTTAGACAAAATTTCGGTCATTGACAAATTTCAAAATTACGACCATGAAGGTTTTTTTACGTCTAGATTCAAAATTACAGATAGAAAGCCAATAAACATGTATTTCCTAAACTTTTTTCTTTATTGATTCTTGTTGATTTGAAAAGTAGAAAAAGTTAAGAATAATCTTTAATTTCGGTGCATATGGTCTACTATTATGGTTTGTATTAGTACAAAAAATATCTTATAATATTATATTTGAATAGCCAACCTAATCTTCCAGAAGTCAAAAACCGTGACGGTAAAACTATCAACTAATCCTTTTGATATGTATTTATGTCGACTTTGTTTTAGGAGCTAGCAAATTTTGATTAGAGGGAAAGGTATCATGGCTAAGTGTTACTTTCTTCACTGCGCCACATCAGCGCCACGTCATACCAACTAATCTCTCTCCTCTTCTCCAAAAACACCCCCTTTATCACAACTAGTCTCTCTCCTCTTCACTTGGGTCCCACCACTCACCATTCCCACTCACAATAAAAATTTTGGGCCCCACTTTATCTACCAACGAGCAATGTCACTTTGTGACATTTGACATCCGGCGAGGGGGGCGGTGTAACGGCGAGCGGCGGCGAGGGGCGGCGAGCGTGCCACCTAGGCACGGCGAGCCCCCCTCTTTGCCACACCGTTCCCTCTTAGTACTAGTAGTTTTGGTCAAAGGATATATAAGTCGTCATGTTAGAACACGTAGAAATTAGGTAACTTTTTGAAAAGGACTAAAGTCTTATTTTGTATGAATTGTTAACATTGTCATTTAGCATGCCATTATAATTTCACCATATGTAATGTATGTATCGGTTTGTTAATGCAAGTCATTGATGAATGATTTAATTGCATTTGACTTTGACTACGTCTTTATGGCCCATATATTATGGAATGAATATGTGGACTTTACAATATGTATTAATGAAAAATATATCTTTGTGAATATCATATGGCTCCACCCATGTTAGTGGTAGGCTTGTTATATTAATAATATGAAACCTTTATAAAGTCTTTGATGGTGGGGTTGTAAGCAACTTCCTAAGATGGTTTAGGTTGACTTTGGATATTATTTGAGGTCTATTATTTTCACTTTTTTAGTTTATAATGCCGTGTTAACGATTCTTAAAAGTTGTTTATTGAGTTGCAATTACTCAACTAGTAATCCTGATTTTCCATGGTATCCATTGGTAAAAAATCAAATACCTTCTATTTATAAAAAATATTATAAAATCAACACATTCTTTATAATGTTTCATGTATAAATTAATATATTTTCAAAATTGAAAATAAAAATAATAAATATCATTTAATACTCAATATTAAAACTAATCAATGCATAATATTCAAACTAACTAATATATAATTTAATATTCATATTAAAACTAATTAATATATATTAAATAATACACACTTAAAAAAATAGTTAATACACCACATTACTTAAAAATACTACTATTATATATTCATATATTGTCTACTTAATATAATGAGATTTAACTAAAAACTAAGGTCACAGTCGGTTCAACTAAAAAAAAGTCAGAAAATGAACCGGAGAAGACCCATCAAAGAGATAAAAAGGACACCGTTAAATTAATTTGTACTACTACATTGAACAACATATAAATTTGTACTAGTTATAAAAGAGATTATACTCTCTCTCTCTCCAAAATTTTAAGCACTAAAAACATCACAAGGTTTTGGTACAAACCTTTACAACACAAAAAATTACAAATTTATTTTTATATTAATTAGTGGACAATAAACATTAAATGAAATAATTAATACAAATTTATATACAACATATACAAATGATTATTGCTATAAATTGTAATTTTTTAGATATAATTATTTAAATTGTGCACTAATTTAAATTTAATATCAAATTTCTATGTTTAATTTTGAACCATTCAATTTCTTTTCCATAAATTTTTATTTTTGAAAACATATATTGTCTATGTATGCATTTTAGTACAAATTTAATGAAATATTAATCATTTTGCTTATGAATTCGATTAAATCGTACACATCAAAGTAGTAAGATTTTAAGGTAATTATGTGTATGAAAACGTGTAAACATATAAATTAAGAAGAGTTTCTATTACTATATGTTATAAATTATTGATACAAATGTTACACAGATTTACAAATAGGGCTAATGATAAAAAAGGTAAAAAAATTAGAGCAACTAAATTTTATTTTAAAAAACATGTTTTTCCTCCTTTAGTCCAGGGGCAACAAAAAAAATAAGGCAACAAACGTCAGAGTTTGACAAGTGTCTTAAAAATAGGACAATTATGACAGATTGACTAAACAAAATAGGGCAACAGAGGACACATGACGCATTGTGCACACTGTTGCCCCAAGAAAATCCTTTTTAGGAAAAAAAAGTAATTTTGAACCCATTTCAGAATTGGACAATTGGATAATTGGACATTTTTGATCATTTTCCCTTACAAATACCTTTCACAATCAATTATCAATCACAATTCATAATACAAATGGTTTATTATTACTCAAAGTTATCTCAACTTAAAACTATCGTCATTATTAATAAATATAAGGGCAAATGACTTAAAAATGCATCTAACTTGACACTTTTTTGCGTTTTGTGTAGCCATCTTTTTTCTTTCCTATTATGGTCATCAAACTTTCAAAAGTCGGTCATTTTGTGTATTTTATGACCATTTTACCCTTACTTTTTTGAAAATTTGAAGGCTAAAATGGTCATTTTACATGGTAAAATAGTGAGAAAATACACACAATGACCGACTTTTGAAAGTTTGATGAACACAATGAGAAAGAAAAAAGATGGGTACACATAACGCAAAAAAGTGTCAAGTTAAATCCATTTTTAAGTCATTAGCCCTAAATATAACCATAAAACATCGCGTCTTTAGAATTTTAGTTCAGAATAACCACAGTCGAAACATACGGGTACCTGCTGGTATATATTGATAAATCTTGTAGTACTGATAAGGAAGAAAGCGTTTTTGTCTAAATTTGACTTAGATACCCATTACTTTGTTTTCTGCTTTACAAACAAAAGGAGGGAGAACCCAATTGTATTCCTCATCTTGGTCACATAAAGTTTGTTCTTTATTAAATTTATAGCTTCTTGGGTTCCCATTGTATGAAGAGGAGGGAGTCATACTTGTAATTTGGATGATTTGAATAATGTTGTTATTGACCCGAAAATAGGTCTTAAAGGTGTTCATACCATGGTGTTGAAGTTCTAGTTGTAAAGACTTTATATATGCCTGCTGTTTTGCATATGGAAAAGATGTTGCATTTTCTTAGTTTGCAAATTTTAAATTCTAGCTGTAAAGACTTTCTAGTTTATACCACCAAAGGGTGTTTTACTGCTTTTATCTTGAAACCTTCTCAATGTGATAGGATAGTTGTAAATTTTGAGTTAAAAGAAGTGTTAGTCGATTATATGTGACTAAGATCAGATTAAAACGTGTGTAGCTCAAGGATATGTTAGCCTATAAATAAATAGTCAGAACTTAAAAAAGTAAAAATATCTAACATTCATAAACTTGTTTTGCTAAAAAAAGAACATTCATAAACTTAACATTTGCATTTGTGCCCTGTATGCTAATCTAATTGGCTTTATTAATCTGAACATGCAACAGTATCTAACTGTGGCGCTTCAAGGTACATGTCTGGTGAATGTGGGGGGACAACAAGAGTAGGCGTGCTTATCGGAGGTAACTTTCGCAAACATTAACACAATAAATACAATTTATCTTTGCTTTGTCAAAGTGTAAAAGATACTGTACAATTTTGACGATATCATGCTTACTATTCACATACGTTCACTTCTCAGGAATATTTGCTGGGGCTTCTCTAATGTCTACAGTAGCACTTATATGCTACTGCCTTAGAAAACGAGCCGCAATGAGAAACCAACGGAGCGCAAAACGTCAATTTTCAGAAGCTACTGGTAGCTTCAGTGTCCCATTTTACCATTACAGAGAAATCGAGAGAGCCACAAATTCTTTCTCGGATAAGCAAAGATTAGGTGTAGGAGCATATGGGACGGTTTATGCTGGAAAGCTAAGCAGCAACGAATGGGTAGCTGTTAAAAAAATACGACAGAGAGACTCGGATGGAAATGGAAATGATCAAGTAATGAACGAGATCAAACTTATCTCTACTGTCAACCACCCAAACCTAGTTCGCCTATTGGGATGTTGCATTGAAAAAGGCGAACAGATTCTTGTATATGAATTCATGCCAAATGGAACACTTTCACAACATCTACAAAAGGAACGAGGGAAAGGTCTCCCATGGACAGTTAGACTCACCATTGCAACCGAGACCGCACAAGCCATTGCTCATCTTCATTCTTCTATGAACCCGCCAATCTATCATAGAGACATTAAGTCAAGTAATATACTTCTAGATTACAACTATAAATCTAAGGTCGCAGATTTTGGTCTCTCTAGACTGGGTATGTTGGACGATTCACACATATCAACGGCCCCACAAGGAACTCCGGGCTATGTTGACCCACAGTACCATCAAAACTTCCACCTTTCAGACAAAAGCGACGTTTATAGCTTTGGAGTGGTTCTTGTAGAGATAATTACAGCTTTAAAAGTGGTTGATTTTTCGAGACATCATAGTGAAATAAACTTAGCTGCTCTTGCTATAGACAAGATCGGCAAAGGTTGTGTGGATGATATAATAGATCCATTTTTGGAACCAAACAGAGATGCGTGGACACTTTCGTCAATTCACAAGGTCGCTGAGTTGGCGTTTAGATGCTTGGCTTTTCACAGAGACATGAGGCCATCGATGACCGAAGTCGCAGATGAATTGGAACAGATTAGAATAAGTGCGTGGAACACAATGGATGATAACGCAACTATGGCATCGTCAGTTGTATCAGTTTCTTCATCACCGTATAATGGCAGTGAAAAATCATTAGGTGGGACTATAGTTAAAAAGGTAGTGGCGATTGGAAGCCGGAGGCTCGTTGTTCCTAATGTGATGCCTGACTGTTTAAAGAGAACAGACGAGGAGACAGAGACAGATCATTCACCGGTTTCTGTGCGGGACCCATGGTTAAGTGAGCAGAGTTCGCCTTCAAGCAACAGCTTATTAGGCAATGTTGTTAGGTAAAAGTGATGTGAATATATAAGTTTCATGTATGCAAAACCAAACATAATAGAAGAAAATGTGATTATATAACATTTTTGTGTGGTCTGGAATTTGGATGTTTGATACAATTAATTATTATTTCATTACATGTCTTCAAATGTTTAACTGTGACTTCTTGGGTCAGCTACTTGGTGCACTTTTCTGGCTTCGGCACTTGAAAACTGACCAACAACTCGGGCATGTGGGATGGTTGTTTTTCCAGTAGCAAGGGCATCAACATTTTCACGGAAGTATTTTTGGGGAAGCTTTCCCACGACATTTCCTTCCTCGTTACCATCTCCATCCAAAAACGCAAAATGCGGAATACCTTCGACACCAAACTCGTCTAGTTCTTGTTCCCACTTAGTGTTGTCAACATTAAGCATCACAAAATTTACTCGATCCCTAGGTTCATATAGCATATTGGACTAATAAGCTAAAGATGCGTTCTATTAATTTCATATTTATGCAAATGAATGCTGATTCGTCATCTAAAAGAGAAATTAACAAAGGAAGAGAAGGAAAAAAAGATTTACTTGTATTGTTGCTCGACTTTGTAAACATCTGGAGCTAACTCACGACATACCTCACACCAGTCTGCGTAAAACTCCACAACTGTCGGCTTGCCGTTTGAAAGGGCCTGTCAATTAAGCAAAATCATAAGACAATTACACCAATGATAAGCACTCACAAACAGAAACTCTTAGCTTTCTAACTAATAAAAAACCATATTACAACATTCCCACATTGCGTTGTCCATATCTAAAAATGACATTGAACACAAGAATGATAGTGTTGTACTGTTGTATATGAATAGGCAGAATAGCTCCCTCAGTGTTTAAGGTATTGCATCTTAACAGGTTGTTTGGGAATTCGGGATTGCTTACTCTAACTACTTATGATTTTTGAGATACGCGGAAGCAGATAATCACCTAATGAGCAGCAACAAAAAACGGCAATGGAAGATATAGTATTTAGACTTGCTTATGTTGCGCTGAAACGCAGTAATCGATAAGCAGTTGTCTGAGTCTTTGGAATGTTTGCTTATGCAAGTATTTAATTTCTACACTAATTAAAATTAAATTTGATAGAAACTAGATGCAAACGCTAGAGAAAAAATAAGTAACCTCTTCATATGGCAACGCTGCAGCAGAAAGGTCCTTCAAAGAAACACCCAAATCCAGTCTCCCCGATAAGAAGAAACCTACTGCTCCAAGAACAGAAGCGATCGCAATTCGGCGGTTGAGGCTTTTGTTTGGCAGTTGAGGTAATCCTCCACCTCCACTTTCAGTTGGAGAGCTTGCAACTTCATTCGTCTTATTATCTTTATCAGACCCAGACTCTACATTCACGTTTTTCTGCATTCAATGTATCAACCAGCAATATAAAATCTAGCAACCTAGTAGATAGACTTTTTTTTAACATCAAACAGCATATCATTAAATTAAACATGGGTGATAAAAATACACAGAGTTAAATTAAACAACTATATCAAACAAAAGCAGGGTGCAGTATGAGCTAAAAAGTGTGTGAGATAAAGAAAGAACCTCTGAAATGGGATCAGTCGAGTTGGGTTCAGTTTGGCAGTATAACTTATGATATCTGAGCCGTTGATTGCGACAATGAACGGTTGGATTTACGAAACTGATAGATTTTATTGAGGGATGAAAATGAGAAGGTCCAAGATTCATAGGATTTGAAGCTACTCTAGCCATTGCTGTTACAGAGAAATACTTTCAACTCGGAGAAATTATGACTTTATATATATATATAAATACTTGTTTGTTGCTTGTGAGTTGTGATGTCTTCTTCGTCAGTTTCAGTTCAGATAAGATAGACATTTCTTCTTGGGCCATTTAGTACACTTTGGACTCAGGTTAAACGGGGAAAAAGTGTCTTGGGTCCATTAAAAATGATGGGTTAAGCTCATTTACTGCTCCAAATTTTAATGAGTTTTAGCTATTACTCCGTACTATAAACAAATTGTACGTTACAAGAATCACAGACGAATAATGTTGCCTTTAATAAACGGAAAAATTGAAAGAACAAACAAGAACACCAATTTCTGTTATTTAAGTGGTATATTTGTTAGGTTGTTCGGTCAAAATCTTAATTAACGAACACGAACAAATCCTCATTGTGTTGGTTCGGTTCTCTAACCTACGAGTAGATTATCATATAACTAAGTTGATCTTTCTTTAATAATATTTTTTATATCTTCGATTTCATACACAATGTTTCTTTTTTTTAGAGAATAATTGAATTTTTGAAAACATATCTAAGTTGATTTGTATTTTTCTTTTTCTTTTTTAATTTGAAAACATATTTAAGTTGATTTGTATTTTTTTTTTTAAAAAAAGTGTGTAGATAAAAAGAAAAAAATAAGAAAAGTTAACTAATATTAAGTGTGACTATTCTCTATTCTCACGTGAAAGATTTTCTTAGACAGTGGGTTATTTTTCCCAAACTCAACATATCCTTGTATTTTTTTTGGTTAAACTTCCCCACCCTAGGTGACAGACACATAGGCCAGATGCTTTAATCAATCCAATGCACCAAAAAACTAATATTAAGCCAAAATTAAAAATAAAATTTCTAATCAATAATTTTTTTTGTCATACAATATTATTATTTAATACAAGCTACTTACATAGCTTTAGATGGCAAGCGACCAACAAGTTACGTCGTAAGCCCTTTTTGTATAAAAAAACCACATTTGTATATCTAGGTGTCATAACATTCTTATTCATAACTCGTTGAATTCTTTTTAGAAACTCCATCGCTCCAGGCGCAAAAAGACCGAAGTTATTAATGCAAAAGGAATAAATACATTATGGTTTTCAATGCGTGCTTTTTCGTGTTTTGTCACTTTGCATAAGGCGGCTTTCAAAGCATCATGACACGCTGTAAAACCCCGGCTACTTAACCCCACAATAGGAACCCCAGTCTGATCCACGCACACATGTCTCCCTCCAACCCATCCAAAAACCAAAACGTCAACCGATCTGAGTGTAGATCTTCCATCTGACGGGTCAATCATGAAGTTCATAAGTGCTTCTTTCTTCGCGGTGATGCAAACACGCTTACATATGGCAAAAAACTTCTCTGATCGTATCGTGTTGGTACTTGAAACCCGGGAGCTCTTTACAATGAATAACATCTCTATATATACTATATATTAAAAGAAAACCCCTTCTATTTATATAAATATTACAAAATCAACTTACTCTTTGTAACGCTTCATGTACAAATCAACATAGCTATAAAACTGAACTTGAAAAATAGTAAATATCATTTAATACTTATTATTAAAACTAATTAGTATATAATATTAAAACTAACAAATACATAATTTAATATTTATATTAAAACCAATTAATACATATTAATTAATACACACCTAAAAAGATAATTAATACGCCCTATTACTTAGAAATACTATTTTATATTCACATTGTACAACAATTAAAAGCATATATAACTACAAAATCGTACATATTGTCTACCTAAAATAATGAGGTTCAACTGAGAACCAAAGTCACAGTCGGTTCAACTAGCAAAAAAACCCGTCAAAAGACGAATCGGAGAGGACCCATCGAAGTTCGAAACCGATAAAAACGGTACCATTAAATTAATTTGTACTACTTTTTTTTAACAACACATAAGTCTGTACTACTTATAAAAGAGATTGTACTCTCGCTCTTTTCAAAAAAATTATGTAGTACAATGTTACAAGGTTTTAGTACAAACCTTTACACCACAAAAATTTCATGAATTTATTTCTATATTAACTGGTGGGCAATAAATATTAAATGACAAAATTAATATAAATTAATATGTAACATGTACAAATGATTATTGCTACAAATTATAAATTTTTTAGATACAATATTTAAATTGTTCACTAATGTAAGTTTAATATCAAAATTCTATGTTTGATTTTGAACCATTCAATTTGTTTTCTATAAATTTTCATTTTTGAAGACATATATCGTTTATGTATACATTTTAGTACAAATTTAGTGAAATACTGATTATTTTGCTAATGAATTCAATTAAATCGTACACATCAAATTAGGAAACTTTTAATGTCAGTATGATGTATGAAAACGTGTAAACATATAAATTAAGAAGATTTTCTATATTTATATACAGGGGCGGAGCCATGTACACAATAGGGGGCAACTGCCCCCGATGGCTGCTTCAATAATCACACATTTTAGAAGACAGTTTACTGGGAAAATCTAAGTGGAGAGTGGCCCGATTACTGTCTGGTGTGGAAAATCGATTAGCAAAACATGTCAAGAATTCATGCTTTATAGTACTTGGTTCTTCGATCCAAACGCCATCAACCAAAATACCACGAACAGCTAGAACATTTTTTTTTTGTTGATGATACCATGAAAAAAGGAAGAGTTCTCGTCTCCTTCTACAACCCATCTAACATTAGCTTTTTGAGCCAGCTCCATCGAGGTAAGGTTGTTAATATGTTGAAGATTTTTTACTAGATCAATACGTTTTGAAGCATTCTCCTCACTACCATTGCCACTATCAATAATAGCATCCATAACTGCGAGTTCTGACATAAATTGGTTTTTCACTTGCTTTCTGTAAACCATATAAGATTTGCACCAGACCCGAATCTTAGTTTTCAAAAATTTTAACTTACCCATAAGTTTAAGCAATGCATTAGAAGAGTTGTTCGGGCATTCCTTCCAAGTATCCTCCACAAATTTACAGAAACCATCCATTTCACACCAATAATTATAAAATCTGAACGGAATCGGGCCGTAGTCTAAATGATGTTCCCGGAGAAGGATCGGACGATGATCCGACACAAAACGATCCAAGGATACAACAAAAATATTAGGGTAAGCATCAAGAAAGTTATGAGACACTAAGAATCTGTCAAGCTTGCTCAGTTTATTTGTAGATTTACGACACCATGTAAAAGAGCAACCTCCTAACTCTACCTCTATTAGACCGGCATTAGAAATGACTGAGTTGAAGATATTGGCACCATGAGCATTAAAATTAGATCTAAATCTATCAGATCGAAATCGACTTCGTTAAAGTCGCCCATAAAGACCACTTTCCCTTTCCATCTATTAATCTGAGACTTCAAGAAATTCTAGAGAATTATTTTTTCTTTAATCTCCTGGGGAGCATAAACAACGATTATAAGGAGGTCCATCCCGTTTTGAAGCCAAACACCCCGAAGCAAAATGAAGTAGTCCGACAAAGTATGACTATCTTTACGAAAATCATTAGGATCCCACGTGCACAAAATGCCTCCTGAGTTGCCAACAGAATCACTATGTAAAAAGTCGAAAGTCGAATTCCCCCAACAAGATTTTACACAAAAAAATACTCATATCTTCCATTTTGGTTTCTTGAAGAGCCAAAATGTTTACTTTATTCTTAACACATAACTCCTACACCCAATTTGTTTTAGCCTTTTGGGCAAGGCCTTGGATGTTCAATGATAAACAATTCATCGAGGAAACTATTTCCCTCCTTGTGAATTGATAATATCCTCTATGTTATTCGTGCACCCGTCCATATTGTATCCCATGGCTTGTCTAACTTTTATAATTTTTTGAAGAACGTTTAAGATAGAACCACCTGTACGAGGTCCTTTGGATTTTTTGAGGTGCCTCGAACTAACAGATTCTGATCTACCCTCTTTGGACTTAGATCCAGAATTATTGCAAAATTCTTTATCATTACCACTTGCACACATAACGTCTTCATTTTCCTTTGGGGTATAACCAGGGGGTTTGACAAACTAGATTCCCGCTATTGTGAATTTGTACCCATTCATTTCTTGTTCAGAATCGGATAAAAACCAAAAGGATACCCAGAGTGATCATTTTGAGGATCAATATTATTGGTGACAGTATCTTTCTTTATGACCTCATCATCCTCAGAATTGTGGGGTATTTGAGGATCCTCAGCATTGCTTGAACCAACATTATCATTTTTGTCCACAAACACAGTTTCAGGAACACCCTTAGCATCACTAAAACCATCAAAATCATTATCATCTGTCTTAAACACACAATCTCTGGAATTAACATTGTTGATTTCATCTTCTTCCTTTTCATTAGCAAAATCAGGCACCCACCCAAGAGTTTCTTTAGCTCTAATCCAAACGATTTTACCACGGAAAATGATCTTAAAAACTTCAGAAATCCAATTGTGATACTTATTTTGAACACATATATGTTAGGAATGAAGACAATCATCTTCCTGGTCATTAGTGTCGAGCATCACCCCCCATTTTGATGCAATTCTCTTAAACGTGTTATCTGTCCATAATTTAAGTGGTATAATTTCAATTTCCACCCAAGCAATCCTATTTTCAATGACAAAATCCGAAGAAGCTTTAGTGAATTGGGAGAACCACGAAGCAACAATAACATTATTTCTGAAAAGATTTAAGGCTTTGTTGTCCTCAAATTCCAACATAATCTATTTTTTTTCCTATGTATTGAATCCTAACATTCACAAAGCCTTCATTAACTAAAGATTGCTTGATATTGACTAGAGAAGCGAATACTTTCACCCTGCCGAGTAAGCAGTTAGACAGATCCTTGGACGACACGCAGTTGTCCTCTAGAACCAAGTCAGGGGGAGTCTATATCATTATGCCCTTTCACCACGTTCAAATACGAATTACCATTAACCACAGGGAATGGATTATTTACCTTAACTTTGCTGTGGCTGTTCGAAGCTCCTGCTACCTTCTGAGTGTCAACATTGGGATTGAAAAGGGTTCTTTGAAATCTTGAAATGTTTGCTTGAAGCTTGAGTTTATCAATCCATATCGTACATAAGTTGTTCATCAATCTCTCCACACAGAATACATTGATGAATTTAACAAAATCGAATCTCTTCATAGCCTTAGATCTTTTAAAAGGAATAAAGACATCAACGATATGTCCATATTGCTTACAAGTAATAAATAAGTCCTTAGCAGTGAACTTCTCAGGAAAATTAGTCACAAAAACTGATGTAGCTATCTTGGAAACATCATCAGCATACGAACGCATATTAGCAGCCATGATTTTAGATCGAAGGGAGGTCTTGGAAAATTAAATTATGATTAACAAAAAATGGGGATCTGGGCGAATAAAGAAACCGAACAAAAAAAACCACAATTTATCTCTATGGCTCCGAGTTGCTAGTGAATAAAGAAGCTCGTTCTGGAGCTCAAACAAAGTTGAATCACAAACGACAGGTTCTTTAGACTCAAGAATAATCGGAGGGTAGTGGATCAAAACTGGGTTGAAACATATTTAGGGTTGAAAGATGAATTAATATCAAATCTAATCTCAAAACCTCAAGAATTGCACCTCGTGTAAAATCGCTCGCTCTTGGAAGATTAAGAGATCAATCCCAAGACAACACGAATTTTTCATAGGTGAATTACAAGAGTTTTAGAGGGTTCGATTGAGGAAGAAAATGATGGCGGCCTAAGCTTGTACCCATCTCTCGAGCCTTCTAACCCTACAAATCTCTCAGGTTGGAACCTTTTAGGGTCTTCCCAAATTTTTCTAAAATAATGCTCTAGGGCAGTTGAAGCAGCCATCGGGGGAAGTTTCCCCCCCATAAATCTAATTTAGAATGCGAGATTACTAACGAGGAGATCAAACGGGCTGTTTGGGACTGTGGTTCGGATAAAGCACCTGACCTGGATGGTTTTTCTTTTGGTTTTTCAGGAAATTTTGGTATCTTATAGAGAATGATGTCTACAATGATGTGCTTCACTTTTTTACACATAGAGACATTCCAAAAGGTTGTAATTCCTCTTTCATTTCCTTAATTCCTAAAATTCCAAGCGCTAACATGGTTAAAGATTTACGGCCCATCAGTATTATAGGAAACTTGTACAAAATTATTGCTAAGATTCTTGTTAATCGATTGGTTGAAAAAATGAGTTTTCTTGTTCATGAGGTTCAATATGCTTTTGTTGCAAACAGGTAGATCTTAGATGGTCAGTTTATTCTAGATGAAGTGATTCAATGGTGTAAGAAAAAGAAGAATCAACTCTTAATGATTAAGGTTGACTTTGAGAAAGCATTTGATTTCATCAGATGAGATTTCTTAGATGACATTCTAAATAAATTTAGGTTTGGCGACAAATGATGCAAGTGGATCCAAACTTGTCTCAAATCTTCAAGAGGCTCGATCATTCTAAATGGGAGCCCAACCGAAGAGTTTCAGTTTTACAAGGGCCTCAAACAAGGTGATCCCCTCTCTCCATTACTTTTTATTTTAGCTATGGAAAGTCTTCATATCTCTTTTCAGCGAGTACAAGACACGGGTATGTTTAATGGGATCAAATTAGATAACTATGTTTCCATCTCTCATCTTTTTTTACGTTGATGCCGTGGTGTTTGTTGGTCAATGGTTCGAGAAAAACATAAATACCTTGGTCGATGTCCTTGAGTGTTTCTTTCAGGCATCTGGTTTAAGAATAAACATGAGTAAAAGTAAAATAATGGGTCTTTATGTGGACAATTGTAACACCCTACTTTGACAAGTGGATCGTGACATGATAATTATGACGTGTCATCAAAGCATGCAAGGTAAATGTCTGAAAAGCATAATGACCATAAAAGAAACTGGAATCAAACATCGGTCCCAAAACATAAGCTCACACATGCATAAGTAAAGAATGTAGAGAAAGGACTAAACAATGTCCAAGCAAAGCATAAGTATATAAATGCATAAAGGAAATGAAGTCAAAGTAAGCCTCCATCGTGATGCACGTACTCTTGAATGCCTAAGCCTGTACTTTAGTACCTGCCGTATGGGAACATAAAAAGAAAATACGGCTGAGCAATACGCTCAGCGACCGGATATATGACATGATATGAATAACTGAATCATAAGTAAAGTATGAAAATGCAGCGGAATAATGTAAGTCCTGGAAAACCTGGAACATGTTTTATAAACTGGTTTATATCTGAAAAGTCTTATGTTTACTCATGAAAAGTAATTTAAATGCCAACAGCCCATATAGGTCGTGAAAGGTATCAACATGCATGAATACATAGAGGGGTGACCTTGTCATGCAATTAGAGGGGTTACCTCTAATTATATTAGTCTGGGTGGAGGGATCAACTTCATGTGATGGATATAGAGCACACACCACAGTCATCGTGTAAATCTGATAAACATGTACCCATTCGCCTCACATGATAATAATAATAATGGCCAAAAACTGAAAGGGATGCCGCGAGAAATCACTCTCGTCGCGGAAGTCAAAACACCGGTGCCTCAAGTGTTATGGTTATTGTACCTCCATAACTAGGTGAAACATGGCATGCGTGTATATAGATCAGGAAATTTAAAATCATAGCGTGGTAATTACTGATAAGTTTAATGACATGTAAACTACTAGGGAAAACAGATGCAACAGACGGAAAATCCTAATCATACATAGAAAAGGAATGTCCTTAATGAAGGACGGAATATTCGTACCTTACGTCCAGTAACGAAGAAGATGGAAGATGGAAAGTAATCTACTCCGACTTCATGAGTGATACATAATAAATGACGTGAATGAGTTGTGTGTTCATGTATACTGACTGAATATTAGTTTATTTTACTTGTTCTTGACTTGTTTTACATGTTCTTGACTTGTTTTACATGTTCTTGACTTGTTTTACTGTTTCATGTGTTAGCATGTATTTCTTATTGTTTTCATGTGTTCTTGATTAATGTATTTCATGTTTCATGTGTTATTATACTTGATGTTTCATAATGAGTAACTTTCTAAAAATAGCAGGTTTCTATATATAGTAACTTTCCAAAAATAGCAGGTTTCCATATATAGTAACTTTCCAAAAATAGCAAGTTTTCATAAATAGTAACTTTCCAAAAATAGAAGTTTTTCGTAATTAGTAAGTATTCAAAAATAGAAAGTTTCTATAAACAGTATGTTTCCATAAATAGCATGTTTCTATAATTAGTATGTTTTCCTAAATAGCATGTTTCCATAATTAGTATGTTTCCATAAATAGCATGTTTCCATAATTAGTATGTATCCATAAATAGTAATAAGCTTGTTTGATAAGCATGTGATATAAGCTAAAGCTTAATAATTATATATAAGTCACGATTAATTAAATATCATAATATAGTAAAGTGTATTAATACATAAATACTTTAGGTTAACATGATAATTATTAGTTAATAATATAATACATGGTTTATAAATGATTATTAATTAATAATATAGCTTGATTAAATATTAATAATACTTTACCATAACTTGATATTGTATAATTAAATTAAAGTAAGGTATTAATTTAATTAAACCATGGTTAACATGTAATTAAAATGATTATGCTAAGTTCTAAATTAATTTAAATAATATAACATGTAATTTATCATGAATAATTATATGTATAATTATTATACAGTATAGTTTATTTAATTAATAGCCATGTCAATTTTCACGATTAATGAAATTATATCCTAAGTCTTGATTTATTACATTAACTATAACATAATTAATATAATATAACTTAATTAAATTAATAAAATTAATTTAGCAAAACTAAACCAAACACACCCTTTATGTGTTTCTTGTGTACCCGAGCCCCGAACCGAGCCACACCGAGACACTATGTCTCGGCACAGCCGCAAGGATTTGGTTTGCCGCCGCTTGCCCACAGCAGCCACCGGCCTAGCCGGTTGCCACTGCTGGCCCGAAGATCCCACCGAGAGCATCAGTGCTCTCGGTTCCCACTGTTTAGACAAACGCCCCACTGCTGGGGTTGTTTGGTGTTGTGGCCGACCAAAAGGAACAACCACCGCCCCCTTATGGGGTGCGTCTGGCTTAAGCAAATCCACATCGAGAGTCATAGACTCTCGGTTTCCGTGACACCCGAACCAAAAACCCGGTTTAGACTTGATTAAATACATGTTTTAATTATGTTTACACATGTGTTCATGGATCTAATTAATTGATCATAAATAAAAGAAAATAAAAATACAAGATCAAGGTTTAGGGATACCGAATCGTGTAATAACTTGGAATTGATGAACACGAACAATACTCGTAATAATTAAAGATAAAAACTTGGATTTCCTTAATGTTTCTTTGTTGTAGCCGGCGGCACCAAGAGCAAAGAGAGGTAGGGTTTTTGTTTATTTTGTAAAAACTTGTATAATGAAATCCTTGGGACCTTTTTGGTTACATGTTAAATTATTTAACGGGCCGGGCCATGGGTGATACAAAGCTTTCACATAGTATGCAAATAAAGTTCGTTAAATCAGTCTTTTCGATCTGATTATTAGTTGAAAGTGCGACTCAGTCGTTCTTGGTGGAAAAATAAAGTGGTGTGATTATCTATTTTAAACTAAAAGTAAAAATTAAAATGTCGTTGAGTAAAAATAAAAGTTTTAAAAGTTAAACTAAAAATTGAGACTTATAATAAATGACGAGAGATTAAAACTTTAAAAAGCAAACTTTGAAAACTTAATAAAAATTAAAGCTTTAAAATAAATCTAAGTTAAAACAGATAAAGTAACACTTAAGAAAATTAGCGGGAAAAATAAATAATTCGGGAAATAAAACCACAACCTAATTCGGAATCTATTGATACAAGACCTAGTTCGGAATAATGTATGTTGCATGTAGCTTGGAATCTGATCACCAATGTAATTCGGAATCCTTGTGATGAACTCAATTCGGAATGTACAACACCCACCTAGTTCGGAATACTTGTGCCAAACCTAATTTGGGATCCACAATCTCGAATCTAATTCGGAATACACGGATCTTGATCTAATTCGGAATAACCAACTAGTACCTAATTCGGAATCCACATCCTTGACGTAGTTCGGAATACATGATCACGAACACAATTCGGAATAGGCAATCACGAACCTAATCCGGAATACCTTAGTCTTGATGTAGTTCGGAATAATGATACTTGACCTAATTCGGGATATTCAATCCCTTATGTAATTCGTAATGGAAATCATGGACATAATTCGGAATCCAAAGAGGAAAGTTAATTCGGAATAAGTAAATAAAACTTAATTCAGGAAAAGCTGATACTTAATTCGGGAAAAGTTAATGCTAGTAGTTCGGGAAAAACTGAAAACCACACCTAGTTCGGATTACTAGGGTTTTAAATCATTCCGAACTAAAACTAAAATACGCAAAATCTAAAAATTAAGCTAAAACCAAATAAGCACTTATCTAAAAACTTAACCAAATCAAGTTTAAGAAAAAGCAATTAAGCTAAAATTTAAAAACTTTTAAAAAACTTTTAAAAAACACTAAAAAATCAAAATATTTAAAATCAACTTTTTATAAAATAACTTTTAAAAACACTTAATTAAAATTAAATCAAACACACAATAAGCTATAAGACTAAATAGCTAACACAATCAAACACACAAAAACATCAATCAATCAAAGAACATGATTAACAAGCTACATGATTATCAAAATTAGACAAGATTAAAAATAAAGAAAGGTACAATGAGAATGATTAATTGAAAAAGCTTGAAATTAAGATGATTAAAGATTCAAATTACAAGATTAATGAAAAAGATTAAAACATTTAAGAAAAGCTAGAGAGAGAAAGTAAATTACACTACTCCTACTCCTAAAACTAATCTATCTACCCTAAAAATGACTAACACCTCCTAATGACATATTAGGAGGGTTTTTATAGGAGGATAGGAGGAGTGTTGATGCTTTCTTCTTTCTTTCTTCTTGTCTCGACTCGATTTAAATTCTTTGTCTTTCTCGACGTCGTCTCGGGATTTGTCGATATACATTGAACTCGTCTTGTAATTTTCTTCTTTAATTAGACTTGGTTCTTCGACTTCATTAAACTTCCGTCTTTAGACTTTTTCTTCGATAAATCTTTAGAATAGGCCTTGGACTTCCGTTCTTTTTGCACTCTTGATCTTTTGACTTCGTCTTTTCTCGTTTTCTTCGATAAAATCCCGTGAAAGCCCGTGTTTTCTTCCTTTTTCATCTTTTGGTCCTAAAACACAATAAAAACGCAAACCACACATAATTCCGACTTTTACGACATAAAATACACGTTTTGGCTTGGTTATTATTATAATTAAGTGGTAAAAGGATGGGTGTTTTCACACCTATCAAATTCCCTACACTTGACCATTGCAACGCCCTCATGCAATGCATTAGTTACAAAGCAAGATTTACATTTTCCATCATAATTAACCCACCTTGGCCTTTATTAAACATAATTAAAGGAAGAAAAACAAATAAAGAGATTAAAGACTTACATTGAGGCTTTGGATTGTCATGAATGTTTATCATCCTCAAGTTTCACATTACCCAAATCAAGCTTAAAAACGAGATCATTTTTATTATAAGTTAGCAAACTAACACAAACTCATGTGGCCCAATTATTCACTTAGACTCCCTTATTCCTAGGTGTATCTCTTATATTTTATTGTTGTCTTAAATGATCACGAGGATGCATTGTTGACTTATTACGATAGTTATTTAGGCTGAAAATAAAGTAGGACGATTTAATCAGTAGTTAGCTAAAGGACAAAATCTTTTAAAACTGCTTCTCGGGACCTCATAAAGTTCATATCTTAGCATAACTTGCTTCACGATTTGATACCTTTCTCGGATCGATATTTGGCATTGACTTCATACTTCAAATCTTGAGAGACGTTCATGAAATAATGGTCTTCTCTTCATAATAGGAATTTATTCACTTGAACTTTTTGAGAGATTCTTCATATTTGGACCACGACTTCTTCATTTTTCTCCAATCTTTATTTGGGATTTTGATATACAACGATCCGCCTCCTTTTAGGACTTGGATCTATTTATCCTCATACCTTGCTAGGGCCTTTTTGGATAGACTTCTCCATGATCTTTAGGGGAGTATTTGCTTTTCGTCGTGTGTCTCGATCCTTCATATTGATTTTTGATAAATGATTCTTCACATCACTTGGGATCTTTAGCAACAAAATGTAGCCCTCATGCCTTGTTAGGGCCTTTTCGGACTCGCCAATCTTCGCATCCCGCTTCAATAAGTTATGCCTTGGCTATGAACTCTAATTAACACCGAGCAATTTTTAAATGATCTTGGGCTAGAAGCTAAGTAACTTTTCAAATCGTACAACCTTATTTATTGCAAATATATTTATTAACAAGCGATGGGAGAAAAAGCTTATAATCAACTCACATAAATTCATGAAAGAATACCAAACTTATAATTTACTCTATCATCTCTCGTTCTCCACAATTTAAAATCTCAAGGAATGAGACTCGTGGATGCTTAGCCAATTAAATCAAAGTTTGGGGTTTTCAAGTCATCTATAGGATCTTGCAACTTCTTAGACTTTTTCAAGTTTAGAATTCTCATTTCAAAGTTCCCTTGATAAACGACTTTCTAGGATCGATTATAGGAACTTGCGAAAAGTTCTTGTTCTTAATCGGTGAAAGTTAAGACTTTCGCGTTTTAAAGTTCCCTATAAAAAAGCCTAGCAAAACCTGACTTAAACACGTTAAGGATACTAGCTAGAGTAAACTTGGATAAGTAATCTCGGGTTGAGTCAAAAGATTCATGAAGTTGAAAAATTTAAAACCACTTTATTAAAATTTATTCTAGCAAAGAAAGAAAATAACTATAACAAAGGTAAATAAAACTAGGCCAAAATAGATCAAAAAATTTGAAAAATGTCAAAAAACAATTTTCCGGTTAAAATGAGGATAAATTAATGGAAAAGCCCACTTACTTCGATAGAAGTCCCCCTATACTTGATATAAATATTGTCCTCAATGTTTAAGCATGTGGGAGTAAACTCCCCTACACTTAGGACATTGTGCACGTTGTTTAAATCTTGCTAAGGAAGAGACAACTAAAGTGATTCCTTTTTTTAATATTGAAAAATATAAAATAGAGAATCAAAAGAGTTTAGGATAAAACCGGGAAGACGGGCACATGGAATCACGGGTCGTCAAAAGTCATCAAAAAGTGGGTCTTTGAAGCTTCAATCCCTGCACATCATAAGAAAGAAAACAACAAACTCCTACGGGGCTCCCCCTACACTTAGGATGAAAAACAGATAAAAAAGGATAGATTAGCGGGTTGCCTCCCGAGAAGCGCTTGTTTTTGTTAACCGAGTCACGAGCCTGACTCGACCCCGAATTAGATGGTCCATGGGGAAGCCTCTAATGTAATACCGGGATCAAAAATCTTTTCCTCGATCCAGGAGGAACATAATAAATGAGAGGCAGGAGGATAAGTCTTAAAGGGTAGAAAAGTCCTCTCAACATAAGAAAAGTAAGTGAAGTCTTGATCCACGGGCGGTGGGGTGGGTAAAGAAGACAAATTGTCATGCCCCAAAGACAATGGATGGTCACTATTCGGCAAATCCGTAAAGGTATCAATCATAGAATGGTCAATGTCACCTCCCGGGTCAAAGCACTCATCCTCATGAACGTTAATCTCTTCGATTTCTTCATCATAGATAGGCGCGTCAAACTAAGGTTTTTCGTTCCCGTCATTGAGGATTTTAGAAACTCTCATGAAAAGATCACGATCAAGTACGAAACCATCATTCATTTGTGGGGATTGTTGATAAGTTAAATCCGCACGAATGTGGTAAACCTAATTCTCATTTGAGGAGTGTTGATTAGGTAACTCCTCGAGAATTAGATGATTGGTCAAGTGAGTTGGTTCGTCATTATTATGAAAAATAAGACGTTCCAACTCATCAAGCTTGGCCTCGACGTTGGAAAAACCGACCTCGCTTGTAGGTGGAAGCGGAGGTAAAAGAGCTAGCTCTCGTTCGATAATTTACTCAATCTCGGGCTCAAATTGGAAATCATTATGAAAAGCGACCTCGTCCTTAAGCTCTGCAGAATTTGGTTTAGATAAAATAGGAGAGTCATCTTCATCCGATCCCGATGAATAATTAAAAGTATAGTCGGAATCACAAGATAACTGATCCTTATCGACAATCTCCTTAGGTGTAGGACCAATTAAGGGTTCTTCTTCTATGGACTCATTAGAAAGTTCTTCACACTCCTCAAGAATTTGTTTATCAAAACAAGTCTCACTAAGAGAATTTGAAGAAATCATAAAGTCATTTGAAGGACTAGGTGAAGAAATGGGGTCATGCTCAAGAATAATCTCGGGAATTTCCTCAAGAGGTGAGGAAGTAGGAGAGCTAAAAGTAGCCTCATCATCAACGCTTAAAGACGGCTCAATATTATTTTGAGCTTCATAGGTTTCTAAAAGGAGCATGAATTTTCTATCGGTTTCCTCTTGCCATTCTCTTAGGAATCTTGTGGAAACCTTGGTTTCCGGATCTTTTAAGCTACTAGGAATGATCATTGTTCATATGATTAACATAATCAAAGCGGAATTAGAACAACAACCATTAACAAGGTGTTTAGGCACAAAACATGAATTAAAACACATGGATTGCTAATTATATTAATAATCAACAATCACTAGACGTGTATACATTGAATCCCACGTCTAGTCGACACACACGTTTAGGTTTACATTGTGAATGAATTGAATAAATAAAACCTATGACCCTTGGTTCCTTTTATAGTGTAAGGATTAGGGTTTACAAGAGATAATGATGAATAAACAAGTAAATCTTCTATTTAAATAAACTTATGCAGAATATCTTTTGCATGTTTATCTAAATAGAAGCTTCCATAAGCTTCTTTGTCTACGTTTTGTCAATGCTTGGATTGCATGTAACAATGCTTACATTGTACACGACAATGCTTGAGCCATCAACGCCTAATTAACTCTTGTCAACGCCCAAATTAGTCTTGACAACGCTTAGACAATAACTTCACGTTTTCTTCATTTTTGAGTTTCTGCCACATCAACTTTTTGACCCAACAAATCTATCATGTTGTTCAATCTTTTGAAAAATTAATTCCGTTTGAAGTTGTGAAATATTCCCTTGATTATAGTTTTGAAAATTGCCTTCATTTTGAAAACTTTCATGATTTGAAAACCCTTGATTTTGAAATTCCCCATAAAACCCTTGATCAAAATGTGGTGGGTTACTCGTTGTGGTAAAACTAGGGGAGTCAAAATAAGTATTAGTAGCATAGTACATATAATACAGGGTTTTTTGACCAAGTATAAAATATAAAATAAATTCATTCCAAGTCTTTTTGGATTGATTATTGGTAGAAAGTGCGACTCAATTGTTCTTGGTGGAAAATAAAAAGGTTTGGTTATCTATTTTAAATTAAAAATAAAAATATCGTTGAAAGCTTGAAAATTTAATCTAAGATAAAACAAGTCAAAACAATGCTAAGTAAAAAGGCGGGAAAAATTAAAGTTTGAAAAATAGAAACAATTCAGAAAACTAACAATTTAACCAAGTCTGAAAATAAGATAATTGGAATTTCATAGAAATTGACATTTTCGGAAAAAAGGTTTTCAGAAAAAGTAGATCTTCGGAATAATGGACTTTTCAGCAAAATGATGTTTTTCGGAATAATTGAACTTTTCAAAAAAATGATGATTTTCAGAATAAAGACTTCTTCAGAAAAAATTGGATCTTCGGAATAATCAACCTTTTCAGAAAAAATGATGTTTTCGGATAAATGGACTTTTCAGAAAAAATGATATTTTCGGATAAATGAACCTTTCAGAAAAATTGGTTTCTTCGGAATAAAGAGATTTTCAGAAAATTGGCATTTTCGGAATAAAGCATGTTTTCAGAAAAAGTAGGATATTCGGAATAACAAGGTTTTCAGAAAAATGATAATTTCAGAAAAAAGGAATGTTTTTAGAAAACAAAACCCTTTTCCGAAGAAGTTAGAGCACGGATACAGATAAACAGTAATATGAAAACTAAAGAAATAAGCCACGAATAAGCACGAATCAATTAAGCAATTAACCAAAACTTTAACCAAATAAATTTTAAGAAGAACTAAATAAGCCACAAATTAAAAACTATAAAAACACTAATTAATCAAAACATTTAAAATCAACTAATAAGCAACTCTATTAATCTATCAAAACAACTTAATCAAAAATAAGCCAAACACTAGAAGATTAATAACCACAATAAGCTCAAAACATCCACCACATCAAAACTACAAGATCAATCACATGAACAAATCAATCACATAATCAAAGAGATGAGATTAACTACATGATTATCAAGATTAAGAAAAAGATTAAGAAAGGTAGAATGAGAATTAAGAAAATAATCTTGATTGATTAAAGATGAATAGCAAAAGATTACAAGATTAATCTAAAGATTAATAAGTTTTAAAGGAAAACTAGAGAGAAAAATTAAAAGCACACTTAAAAATTAAACTACAATTACTAAAAACTAACCACCTAACACCCTCCTAATGACATATTAAGAGGATATTTATATGAGGTGAGGAGATTACATGCTTAACCTATCTTATTTCTTTCTTCTCGTCTCGAATCGACATTTCTTTGTCTTTCTCGACGTCGTCTCGGGATTTGTCGATATAAGTTGAACTTGTCTTATAATTTTCTTCTATAATTAGACTTGAGTTTTTCGACTTCATTAAACTTCCGTCTTTAGTCTTTTTCTTCGATAAATCTTCAGAATTGGCCTTGGACTTCCGTTCTTTTTGCATTCTCGATCTTTCGACTTCGTCTTTAGTCTTTTTCTTCGATAAAAGCCCATGATAGCCCATGTTTTCTTCCTTTTGCATCTTTTGGTCCTAAAACACAATAAAAACACAAACCACGCATAATTCCAACTTTTACGACATAAAATACACGTTTTGGTCTTGTTATTATTTGAAATAAGTGATAAAAGGATAAGTGTTTTCACACTTATTAACATACCTTCCTCATTAGGATAGACTTCCCCATAGGTTTTGTCACAATTAAAATAAACATGAGGTCCACCACAAGTCGTACATTCCTCGGACATAATCTGATAACGCTCTTCTTGCAATATTTTACAAATAGGACGATTATCCATGATAGCACGAGTCTTGTACGCCTACAAAAGAAAAAGATAGAAAAGAAATAAAAGAAATAAAGTTAACGCGAAAAGAAAATATTTTTGGTGCAAAACTTTTGAAAAAGAAATGCTTTTTATGAGTTTTTAAATGTTTTTGGATTTTTGAAATTTTTTAATTTTTATGGATTTTTGAAAAACTTTGAGTAAGAAAAATAACGTTCAAAAGTGAACGGATCCCAAAATCCAACACGTCTCTCACAATAAACCGTTAATCTTCACGAAAAGAGCCGGCAGCAGCGCCATTTGATACAAAGCTTTCACATAGTATGAAAATAAAGTTCGTTAAACCAGTCTTTTTGAATTGATTACCAGTTGAAAGTGCGACTCAGTCGTTCTTGGTGGAAAAATAAAGTGGTGTGATTATCTATTTTAAACTAAAAGTAAAAATTAAAATGTCGTTGAGTAAAAATAAAAGCTTTAAAAGTTAAACTAAAAATTGAGACTTAAAATAAATGACGAGAGATTAAAACTTTAAAAAGCAAACTTTGAAAACTTAATAAAAAATAAAGCTTTAAAATAAATCTAAGTTAAAACAGATAAAATAACACTTAAGAAAATTAGCGGGAAAAATAAGTATTTAAAAATAATTCGGGAAACAAAACCACAACCTAATTCGGAATCTGTTGATACAAGACCTAGTTCGGAATAATGTATGTTGCATGTAGCTCGGAATCTGATCACCAATGTAATTCGGAATCCTTGTGATGAACTCAATTCGGAATGTACAACACCACCTAGTTCGGAATACTTGTGCCAAACCTAATTCGGGATCCACAATCTTGAATCTAATTCGGAATACACGGATCTTGATCTAATTCGGAATAACCAACTAGTACCTAATTCGGAATCTACATCCTTGACGTAGTTCGGAATACACGATCACGAACACAATTTGGAATAGGCAATCACGAACCTAATCCGGAATACCTTAGTCTTGATGTAGTTCGGAATAATGCTACCTGACCTAATTCGGGATATTCAATCCCTAATGTAATTCGAAATGGCAATCATGGACATAATTCGGAATCCAAAGAGGCAAGTTAATTCGGAATAAGTAAATAAAACTTAATTCGAGAAAAGCTGTTAAATACTTAATTCAGGAAAAGTTAATGCTAGTAGTTCGGGAAAAACTGAAAACCACACCTAGTTCGGATTCCGGACCACCTTTTCCAGCCTTAAGCTAAAACCAAATAAGCACTTATCTAAAAACTTAACCAAATCAAGTTTAATAAAAAGCAATTAAACCAAAATTTAAAAACTTTTAAAAAACACTAAAAAAATCAAAATATTTAAAATCAACTTTTTATAAAATCAACTTTTAAAAACACTTAATTAAAATTAAATCAAACACACAATAAGCTATAAGACTAAATAGCTAACACAATCAAACACACAAAAACATCAATCAATCAAAGAACATGATTAACAAACTACAGGATTATCAAAATTAGACAAGATTAAAAATAAAGAAAGGTACAATGAGAATGATTAATTGAAAAAGCTTGAAATTAAGATGATTAAAGATTCAAATTACAAGATTAATGAAAAAGCTTAAAACATTTAAGAAAAGCTAGAGAGAGAAAGTAAATTACACTACTCCTACTCCTAAAACTAATCTATCTACCCTAAAAATGACTAACACCTCCTAATGACATATTAGGAGGGTTTATATAGGAGGAGAGGAGGAGTGTTGATGCTTTCTTCTTTCTTTCTTCTTGTCTCGACTCGATTTAAATTCTTTGTCTTTCTCGACGTCGTCTCGGGATTTGTCGATATAAATTGAACTCGTCTTATAATTTTATTCTTTAATTATACTTGGTTCTTCGACTTCATTAAACTTCCGTCTTTAGACTTTTTCTTCGATAAATCTTCAGAATAGGCCTTGGACTTCCGTTCTTTTTGCACTCTTGATCTTTTGACTTCGTCTTTTCTCGTTTTCTTAGATGAAAGCCCGTGAAAGCCCGTGTTTTCTTCCTTTTTCATCTTTTGGTCCTAAAACACAATAAAAACGCAAACCACGCATAATTCAGACTTTTACGACATAAAATACACGTTTTGGCTTGGTTATTATTATAATTACGTGGTAAAAGGATGGGTGTTTTCACACCTATCAATAGGCCCTTGTTTTTTTTCCTTTTTGCCGTCCAAAACACCCCTTATATATACTATTCGTTTTTCGTGTTTTAATTACGTGTCGTGTTTTAAAGTTCATGACATGTATTTTACGTTCATGTTTATCCTTGTCATGTATCATTTATTATACTTAAATACTTGTAAATATTAAATAATATTATATGTAATACTTGTATTTAGACATTAATTATTCTTGGTACGTGTCGTGTATTAATTAAATGTAATGTTTTAATTATTCCGTGTTTTCGTGTAATTAATGCATTGATGTATTTTATGCGGGTTTTACAACTATTCCCCTCTAAAAAGAATAATTCATCCTCGAATTAGAGAAACGATAAGCTGAAAAGAACATACCTGAGTTATAGCTGAAAATGAGGGTAAGAAGTCCGGATAGACTTCTCCGTTTCCCAAGTGGCTTCCCGCTCGGGATGGTCCCTCCAAAGGATTTTGACAAAAAGAATCGTATTTCTCCTCATGACCCGATCCTGCCGATCGAGAACTGCTCGGGTTCCTCAACATAGGATAAATCCTTACGAATTTGATCGAGTGGATACGTGACAGTGTGTAGATGATGATAATTGTAGCCTCTGATTAAGGACACGTGGAACACATTATGAACATGAGATAGCTGAGGAGGTAACGCCAACCAATACGATACCTCACCGACACGTTCGAGGATCTCGAACGGTCCGATGAAACGAGGACTGATCTTTCCTTTTATACCAAAACGCTTGACTCCACGTGCTGGTGATACCTTTAAGAAACACAATCATCAGGCTGAAATTCTAATGCTCTGTGATGTTTGTCAGCATAGCTCTTCTGACGAGCACGATCTTCCTGAAGCTTCGCCTTGGCGATGACGACCTTCTCATTGGTCACCTCAATCATCTCTGGACCCTCAATGATTTGTTCACTAACCTGATCCCAGCAGATTGGAGCACGACACTTCCTGCCATAAAGCATCTCGAAAGGTGCACACTTGATACTTGTGTGCCAGTTGTTATTGTAAGCAAACTCAACCAAGCATATGTAGTCATCCCAATTCCCTGTCCATTCTAACGCATAAGCACGCAACATGTCTTCTAAAATATGAATAATCCGCTCTGGCTGACCGTCGGTCTGAGGATGAAAGGTTGTGCTAAGCTTGAGTCTGGTGCCCCAAGCTTTCTGAAAGCCTCTCTAGAAGCGAGATGTAAATCATGGATCTCTATCTAATATGATATCTGATCGAGTACCATGCAGTCACATGATCTCCTTCTAAAATATTTCTGCCAATCTGCTAACTGAGTAATCCTTGCGGATTGGAATAAAATTAGCAGACTTGGTTAAACGATCGACAATGACCCATATAGCATCATGATTCTTCTGAGTATGCGGTAGTCCGGTAATAAAATCCATGGTAATATTGTCCCATTTCCATTCGGGAGTTTCTAATGGTTGCAGTAAACCACTAGCTCACTGGTGTTCTATCTTAACCTGCTGGCAGGTCAGACGTTTAGAAACGAATGTAGCAACATCTTGCTTCATGCCGCTCCACCAAAAATGTTGCTTGAGGTCATGGTACATTTTGGTAGAAACCGGATGAATCGAAAATGGAGAGCTGTGAGCCTTAGTCAATAAGGCTTCTCTGAGTGTAAGATCATCTGGAACACATTACTTGGTACACTGCCATACAATGCCATCGTCGTCTATACGAAACTCTGTCTGCTGATCAATATTCTGAATAATCGCCCATATCTCACCGTCGTTCTTCTAAGCTACCTTGATCTGAGAGATTAAGTCTGGCTCAATTCTCATATTATCCCAGTAACCATGTTGTCCACGTACAAGGAATTCAATGTCTAACCACTCTAGATCACGAATAATCTCTTCTTTCACCTTAATGCCAGCAATCATGTCTGATTTCCTGCTGAGAGCATCGGCCACCACATTTGCTTTACTAAGATGGTACTAAATGTTGGTGTCATAATCCTTAAGGATCTCTAACTGATGATCCCAAACTTAGATCGATTTAGCTTTGTGTTATTGAGGTTGAACCAAGTATAACACTTAGAGAAACTTTGTGTTAATGACAATCTAAGAGTTATGCGGAATTAACACTTAGAATGAAGAACAAAGCAAAACACAACGTCTACCAAACTTTCACTTGAATTGATTATCCATGAGGTAGAATGAAAGTATTCAGAATGTATTTCAAACATAAACCTAAAGGCCTCCTTTTATAGAACAAGGAGCCTTGTATAATAATCTAACTTGTCAACTATTCTAGGAAGATATATCAAGATAACTATAGAAAATACAATATGCAATGTATATCTTCCTAACATATCTAAACGTGTTGACAAAGTATTCTGTTGTAGTAGGGATCTCTCTTGTCAGCGCTTGAATTTATCTTGTCAGTGCTCATTCTATCAGCGGTTGAAATCCCTTTGTCAGCGACATAGTAATGTAGCTTAATTTTATTCCTAACAATCCTCCCCTAAACTTGATACTTATACTAATGATAAGGTTTCTGAATAAAACAAAATACAAAGAGGATTCTTACAAAGAAAAACCTACTCCTGAGTTTGAGAATATATAAATCTCATGAAGTCCATGCTAACATCACTGGTGTAGTCAACTTCAAGTCTAGTGGTGATCAATTTCTTCAATAAGTCTTGTGAAAATGGATACTTCACATCTATCAGCAAGAACTCTGAAAACTTGGTAGTACTCAAATAAAACACCCCAGCAGCAGAATACAAATGCATCTTCAAACTACCTAAATCATCCAGATCCAACCATATTGGATCAGCATCATCATGGGAAAACATTCTTCTGAGTGTTGTCTAAATCTTTATTCCACTCAAAGAAGAAGGAGCTTCAGTCTCATACTTCCCCTTTAACAAACTCCAAAGAGTTTCTACATCCTCCCTATCCAGGCTGGCAAATAAAGAAATAAATGAAGTAAAAGTATGAACCTTTCCTCCAACCCTGGTAATCATCCAAAATCCAATAGAATCCTCCTCATACTTAATGATAGGATTCTTGAAGTCAAGTGGCACAACAACAGCCATATCAGATGCCTCCAAGGGAGAAAGCACCATGTTTCTCTTCAACACAACTTGATGTGGATTCAATTGATCAAGATTTTCAAATTTAAGCTTGAATCCTTTCTTCCTTGGTTTTGGTACAATGGAATCCTTCTCAATCTACATAGCTTCCTCAATCTCATACTGTCTATCCACAGAAAGAATCCTAAGGATATTATCCTCACAAACTTGTTCCCAAATGGGAAATGCATAATACTTCAACTGATCAAAAGAAAGCTTCTTTAGCTTGGCATATGTCCATCCAGTCTGATGACACCTAACAAGCCTGTAATACAGGTCTCTTCTGTCCCTTTTCCTCTCATAAAGTACCTTGTTGGCTCTATGCTTCAAAATGATCTTACAATCACTTTGAACTCTCAAAAGAATCTCCAATCCCCATATCTTCTTTGACAAAGTCATATCTGGATTTTTGTGACTTTTTCTTCCCACTTGAAATACATAGTAACAACCTCAGGCATATCAAAATCTACCTGCATCTTCATCTGTTTGAGCTTTTCCATGGCTAGCTCATCATTGTCACCATACTCTAATCTTTCTAGGTCTTCTTCCAAAATACTAGACCCATTATCACTCTCCTCCTCTTCATCATTAGGTTCATTCTTCTCATCACCTTCAGTTTCTGATGAGAGAATATGTGCTTCAATACTACCCTTCTTTAGCCCCTTTTTTTCTTGCTCTTATAATTGTTGAGCAAGCATTTCATCAAATTTCTTCTGGGCTGCATCTTTTGGGACATCTTCTACAACTAACACTGCTTTACCCTTATCTAATGGATCAATCAAGGGAAAAGTAGAAGAATCTACCTGAGTAGAAGGTTCCTGAATCATGAGTAGTGGTTGGGATACACCAATCATACTTGGAATCCTATCAGCGGTTGAACTAGGCATGTCAGTGTCTAAATTGCCTTTGTCAGCAGCTAACAATCCACTAGCTTGAATCATCATTTCTGTAAAAGTCTGATGCATAGGAGTGACCAAAAAGGGAGTAGGAGTAGCTTGTTTCTACATACCAGATAATGCCTCAGCTATATCCTTAGTCCCATACGAACCTTGGGACCCTTTATAACTCAAATTAGGTTCATCCTCCCCTTTGTAAGAATAATCTTCAGAGGACACAACCACGGCTCTCCTTCGCCTTGAGCCAGCAGCTTCCAAAACACTTATCCTCTCCCTCAATTGCTTGAGTTCAAGGTCTTGATCCGTGACTTTCTGTACAAGTTCTGCATTAGACTTTTGCAAGCCTAAGCAGATAGCCGTCAATTCTACATTCATAATTAGGATTTGACTCCCAAGAATGAATTCATTAGGCATAGTTCTCTCAGCTGTATGGCTAGGACCACTAGAGAAGACTCCAATAGTCCTTTGTCTCTTCTCCATTCTATAATCACCAGGTTCAGAAGATGAAGTGGATTGGTGAATATGTGTTGGTGGTGGTGAGGTGAAAACCGGTGAAATGGGTGTGTCAGCGGCTGAAACATGAGTGTCAGTGGCTGAAGGGTCAAGGTGTATTGGATCATCTTGGTGAGGTAAAGGTGGTTGTTGTTCTTGGATAGGTTCAGGTTCTGGGTGAGGTTGAGGGTTGTTGGCTGCCTCAATAACAGCCAACATAGGATGTGTCAAAGGTAAAGGTCTGAAAGGTACAGTATTCATGGACATAATTTTTTTTTCTTTTTGAGTAGGGATCTTATAAAAACCATCATGATCCCTACGACAATAACCTTGGTGCTCAAAAACCATTTCTAAAAATCTAGGGTAAGCAAGAGTCATCTTGTTACCTTTGTTTTTCATCATGACCTCAAAAATCATATGGGAAAAATTATATTTTTGCCCAGTGGACAAACAAACAAGAATACAACCAAAAGAATGATTGATTTCATTGAAAGAAGTACACTTGGGACTAGACATTTCAAGAGGATATGTATCAAGAACTTCCAGGAGGGTGGAAATTATTGTTTAGAATATTTATTAATTTTGCCCTCTGGGGGAAATTTATAACCCAACCCTCGACGTCCCTCTTGTAACTGTTCTTGGGGAAGGGTAGTCACACCATCAACATCATCAAGCCTTAAGGCTTGACGAATGAGTGCTTCAGTGACCACCCATTTGACCCTATATATAGTCCCTTACAATGTAATCACTCCATCAACTGTTTCAGAACTTGCAGTGTTCCAAAACTGTTTGATGTGTGTGATAGGAATGAGTGGAGCATGAGTCAAAGCGTACCTTAGGTTAGAAGCCAAGAGATACTCAATCATTCCTGTGTATTGAGGATGATGTGTGTTGTTAGCCTTAAGATAGGCGATCATGTTGTATTGATCCCTTAAGCCCAAAGTAACACTAACAGGTTTGAATAAAGGAGCCATGAAAACTTGTTTGTGAGAGGCTAGAAAGTATGAAGGTGATAATGAAAGAGTTTGTAGAAAATAGAAGATAATGAAGCAAGTTACCCTGTTCAAAATAGTATGAGCCGTATTTATAGGATTGATACTAGGACACTATTGGTTGAAATAAGAGGTAAGTTTTTCAGAAACACAATGAAGAAAATCTTGAAAGATAATAACTTATCTCTTAGCAATTAAAGAATTTACCAAATACCATAAAATTACGGCCTAAAATATCGCAAAAGTAACAACTAGGTGGGACACAGTGTTCTTCAACGGTTAAAATGGTAGTGTCAGCGGGTAAAAACTATATTTTGTCAGCATTAAAATTGGTCATGACAACGTTTGAAAAAGTACTTGTCAGCGGGTGAACCACTATGTATCAACGGCTTAAAATAAAAAGTAATAAAATAAAAAGGCCTTATCAAAGAAGTTTACCCTAATGAAGATAACTCAAACTCTGAAAATTGAATTTTGGCAAGCACTGTCCAATCATGCATACTTGCATAAGCAAGATAGACATAAGTGTCCTCAAGTGTCCCTTGCTAACCAAAGTCCTTAATAGTGAAGATATCTCATATAAACCCTTTGTAACTCCCAGGTCCCTTTTATGTACACCAAGTCTCCCAACCAACCAAACCCAGTTCTAGTCCAAAAGTCTTGGCAACATGCACATTATATCAACTTTGCATGCTACAGTGCCTCAAGAACTAGAAATTCCAACAATTCTTAAAAAGAAAAGTCTTCATTATTTCTAACCCCTACTCACTAGTGGACACAATCTAGAATTGTGATAAGTGAACTCTATGATTTCACAATGCTCATAAATCCCTGCATTTTTGATCAAAAACCACAAAAGCTAACATTTGCTGTCAGCGGCCAAAATCCACGTGTCAGGGGATAAAATGCCTTTGTCGGCGTTAGAAAAGATAGTGGAAAATCTAATAATTTTACATGAGATAATAACTATGCATATCTTGTACATATTATACAATAATCTCAAAACACATAATTTATGGATTGATCATTCCAATACTTGTTACCAAGTAGTGGAACCTCCCAACATCAAAAGGTTTAGTTAATAAATCAGCCACATTTTTCTCTGTGTCCACTCTATCTGGATGTATTAAACCTTTTTTCAAAACAATCCCTTATAAAATGATGCCTTATTTCTATGTGTTTAGTTTTAGAATGATGTACAGGATTCTTAATAATGCAAAAAGTACTGTTATTATCTACCAAAATCTTAATATGCATAAAATTGTACCCATAATCCAAAAGCTGATTTTGAATCCATAACACTTATGCACAACATGCAGCAGCTGCTACATACTCAGCCTCAGTTGTTGAATTGGCTACCACAGTCTGCTTCTTGCATTGCCAAGATATAAGTCTACTCCCAAGAAAATGGCATCCACCAGTTGTGGATTTCCTATCATTGTTGTCTCCTCCATAATCACTGTCTGAATAGCCTACAAGCTCCAATGGAGAATCTTTAGGGTACCATAATCCAAAAGTAGGATAACACCTAAGATACCTAAAGATTCTCTTGACAGCATGAAGATGACACTCTTTGGGAGTCACTTGATGACGTGCACATGCACACACAGCAAACATGATATCAGGTCTAGAAGCAGTAAGATACATCAATGATCCAATCATTGACCTATAGTGCCTGACATCAACATCCTTTCCATCTCCACTCTTTCCCCAGGGATGTTCCCTATCCATGGGTGTGCTAGCCTGTTTTTCATGAGGGGAAAAACCAAATTTCTTCAAAATTTCAGCTACATATTTGTCTTGTGAGATGAAGATACCCGTTTCTTTCTGTTGAACTTGAAGCCCTAGAAAGAAATTCATCTCACCCATTGCACTCATTTGAAATTTATCAGTCATTAGCTTGGAGAAGTTATTACTCATCTTTTGGTTAGAATAACCAAACATAATATCATCTACATAGACCTGTACAAGAAGAAAATCCTTTCCTTCATGTTTTGTGAATAAAGTTAGATCTATGGTGCCCCTTTTGAAACCATTTTCCACCAAATATGTGGAAAGTGTACCATACCAAGCTCTAGGGGCCTGATGAAGACCATACATGGCCTTTTTAACTCTATAAACCTTGTCTGGATGCTCTGAATCTTCAAAACCAGGAGGCTGCATAACATAAACTTCCTCGTAAATTGTGCCATACAAGAAAGAACTCTTGACATCCATATGGTAGACTGTGAAACCCATGCAAGAAGCATAGGCTAGGAAAATCTTTATTGCTTCAATTCTGGAAACAAGTGCAAAAACCTCTTCATAGTCAATGCCTTCTTCTTGTGTATAACCTTGAGCAACCAGTCTTGCCTTGTTTCTAATCATAATACATATCTAATCTCTCTTGTTTCTGAGAACCCAACGTGATCCAATAGGTCTCACATGCTTGGGACAGTACACAAGTTCCCAAACATCCTGAATTGTAAACTGGTAAAACTCATCCTGCATTGCTTCAACCCAACTTGGTTATTTGAGAGCATCAAAAATTTTCTTGGGCTCACTCTGTGATAGAAAACAAGCAAAAAACACTCTTGAACTAAAGGGGTATCATCCTTTTTGTGAAGGTTTGTAATAAATCCTCCTTTAAGATTCCTTGATCTTCTTAATTGAACTGGTGAATTGATGGGGCCAATAATTTGAGAAGAAGGGTGAGCTTTGGACACCTTTGTAAGAATTCCTTCCCTAAAAAATGTATTGTCATGTACTGTAGAATCCAAAGTACCATGATCCTCACCATCATTAGTTTCAGACTCTCTTGAACTATGAAGCACATTGTCAGCGTTTAAATTTATGACGCTGACATCATCATTGAGTGTGGAACTTTCACCAAGTTCAGTCATATTTTGTTTAGCGGATGAAAGCAACGTGTCAGCGGCTGAAGCATGTGTGTCAGCGGCTGAACTACTTTTGTCAGCGGAGGAAACACTTTCAATGACTTTTTCTTCTTGTTGCTTTCTCTCCACTTCCTTTTCAATAGCAGATGCCTGAATTAACTCTTCACTCCAAATGGGGAATTCGACAAAGGAAAGTGTGGGAGTGACCTCATTTGCTTGTGATTCGTGCACCTTTAAATTCTGTATACATGCATTATCAACATTTTCTTCCACAATCTTTGGAGAAGTCTCCAAGATAGCTAGATTAGTAACAGGTAAATAATTCATGGACCTAGATAATGGTTCTAAATCAAAGAGCCAGTCTGTTCCATTAACAGGATCACTAGGTTTACTCTCCAAAAAGTCAACATGTATCTTTTCTGTTATTACTTTATCTCTCTTGTGGTAAACCCTATACCCTTTGCTATTCATAGAATAACCCACAAAATAACCCTATTACCTTTTGAATTAAACTTACCCAGATTGTCACTAGTATTCAAAATCACTACATGACCTCCAAATGGTCTAAGAAAATCTATATTAGGTTTTCTATTCCAAAAGAGCTCATAAGGGGTCTTATTGTGAATCTTGTTGACCAAGGCCCTATTCTGTACATAACATGCAATATTCACAGCCTCAGCCCAAAATGCAATGGGTAACTTAGCATCTGCTAACATGGTCCTAGATGCCTCAATAGGAGTTCTATTTCTTGTAAAACCCGTAAAAATAAGGTCATAATTTAATTCTATCTTTCAAATATTTTTGAAGTATTTTATAACGTTAAATGCTATTATGATTAACGGTTTAAGTTGAAACCGATATTGAACATTTTATTTTAATATTTTGACGAATAACGAGGACTACTAGTGATCGCGATACCGACGGACGCCCAAAATTTTATATTTTATTATCGATTGTTTCGATATTTAATACTTTCGACGATATCGTTTTAATTACGTATTAAATCGTTATATTATTATTTTTCGTGTGCGTTTATACTTTTAAAAAGTATTTTTACCAAACCTGACTCCCGGGAATTTTTGAAAAGTCGACTAATAGTCATTTCCCACTTTTTAACTTAAATGTTGCATTTTAGTCCAAAACTATTCAATAATTGCAATTTATACCCTAACCCACTATATAAAAGCCTTCCACTAACTAACTCTTTCACTTTTAACTTGTAAAAAAAACACACATCCTTTTTTTTTCTCTTGTTTGCCATCCCATCTTTACAATACAAAACCATCATCCAAATTTGATCTAGTTTGAATCAAGAAAAACCGACCTATATCCCAATCCTAATATCTTATTGTGAGTCTTTTGATACTAATTTTAATAACATGCAATAACATTAATTTTTCAAGAAAAGATGGTGATTTTTTATCCAAAATTGTTATGTGCATGTGTTGTTAATATTGTTTTATATTAATTTTGATCATTTTATTACAGATTTTTGATTTGGGATTTTATTAAAACTTGATATGCAAGTGATTAGGTTGTTTTAAATTGATTAGGATGATATATAGTTAGTACTAGGGGTGTGGATGATGTTAAATTGGGTCAAAATAGTGATCTAACATGCTTTATAAAAGCCTATTTTTGATCAACAGCTTTAGGGGTTATTTTTGTGTGTTAAAGTTTTATAAAAGATTAATATTATAGGCGTTGTAGAGGAGGTCGAGAGCTTCGATTTTATATAAAGTAAGCCTTCCAAATCCAAACGAGGAGGAAGATACGCTATTTTGATTATTCGTGTACCGGGAGATGCGTATCGACACAATACTTAATTGTTGTCGATATTGGGTCAAATCTCAGGGACTATAACTAGAGTTGTATAGATGTTCAGAGGCCGATCTCAGGTCCTAAGTGTAATCTTTTGAGTCTACTTTTAGAATGAAGTGTTGGTTTTGCATATAATATTGTTTAAGATAGTCAAAATGGTTTTAAAAGTCAAAGGCGTAATTCTGTCCGAATTTATTAATTCAAAGATGTGTTGAGCAGGGAGACTTAGAAGTAAAATATTTTTATAAAATTTTAGGAGGGCTTTCTACAGGTTATGAGTAAGGTCTCCAGTTAGTATCATAAAGTTTTGATGTGTTTAAGTAGGGGAAAACAACTTGAACATTGGGTATGTTCCGACAAAATTGTTTTGAAGGTACTGTCTAGTAAATGAGACTTTATAAAAAGTGTCTAGTGATATCACTTGTATGGATTATTCTTGAAGTTTATTTTTATTTTAAATTGTTGATTTTAAATTATATTAAGTATAAGTTTATACTTGGATACATTATAAAGTACGCGCCTTATTTGCTAGGTTGCGGTTGTCGTGTTTACTGGGCATCTACTATCGTCGGCGATCGTCTTCAACTACTCTAAATACTAAGGCGAGTCTATAGCCTCGCTTTATACTAGTTATTAAATGATTTTTAACCTACGAGGGGGAATACATGTTTTTATAAATTTAGAACACAAGATTTTTATGGTATGCTTGTCCCTATATGAATGGACCCGTGGTTGCCTTAAATTGCATTAAGTAGATTGCCATTGTTAAATCCTAAATTATAGACCGTTAACTAGCTTATGATGGGCTAGCCGCTGGTACAATTAATAGATCTATGAGGGAATCCGCCTCGGTTCGGTTTGTGGTGATGTCCCTCGATGCTTAGGCCTGGACACCCACTGTACGGACATGTTGTATTGAGAAGTCAGGTATACGGCAATGTACCAATAATCTGGAGGTAACCGACAATTAATAAATCTCTTGTCTTATTAGACCTAACAGAGTGTCTAAGGGCTCGGTTCCATGAGATTAATGCAATTTGTTGCTATATACAATTATATTGTTGATGCAAATTATTCGATGCTTGTTACCTTCAAGTATGCCACCAAATTATAACTTTTGCTTGTGTTCAAATGATTACATAAACCTATAGATTTCACTCGGCATTTTTGCTGATCATTTTACTCACATGTATTCAGGTAATCAAGAAGTGGAAGCTTGGTGGTCACGGGATTGAAGTTGTGCACTAATGTTGTTGTTAAAACTCTTTGAATATTTATTGTTCCTTTGCTTAAAACAAATTAAATATTTTGTTTTAGATGTACTTTGGTTTCGATGTCTTGGGGACTACGCTACTCAGATAAATGTTTTAGGAACGATAAATTTAAAACGTCTCTTTTCGAGTCGTTCTTTGTAAATTATGTGTTATTTTACCATTGTTTAGCACCCAAAGATATATTCCGCTGCGTATAAATTTGGGGGTGTTAAAGATTGGTATCAGAGCCATGAGTTATAGAGAACTAGGTCTTTATTTTAAAAACCTAAACTATAACTGTCAGTTTTTATTTTTCAAAGAGTCGGTGCACATGACTTCGCGTGACTTCAGGTTTAAGCTACTTCTGGGATTACAATTTTAGTATGCGTTATTACGTATACCTTATTGGCAAGTATTTATAAATAAATACTATGATCTCTTTATGGATATATATTTATATCTAGGATCCCTTTATTGATATATATTTATGTTGTTAAACTTTTCGATAAAAGTTTATCATTTATTAATGATGATTAATTTAAATAAATACAATGAAATTTCAAGATCTTTCTATATTTATTTTGAAGTATTCAAATTGCTTTTATTGCAAAATTTTTTATATTATGACCTTACATACCTTCATCTGCGCGTGTTATTTTCATTGTTTAACCCTTTGAGATATCTATATAAATATCCAAATCGTTTCCTGGCTGTTTGTGCTTGGACGTCATGAAAAGTAGTCTCTAGACCATTGTATAACTCAATGTGTCCTTGGAATAGACTAACCGCCATCGCCTAAGTCACACATATTGAAACTTAACTATGAACGTCATGAACCGTTTGACTTTCTATTTCTTGTTGGTATTCTTGCATTTTTATGCAATGTTTTCTTTATATTCTCATTTATATAAATTATATTTCATTACTATGTAATCCATGATAGATGTGTGTATGTAAATTTTTAAGTCATTAAAAAGTGTTGGTAAAATATATTAGATGACGTAGAATAGAAATTGTGTTATAATTGAAAATATTAATATAGTTTGATTGAAACTTTCAGATGTGTCGGAAAATGCATTTTATGCAGAAATTTTATTTGAGGCTTAAGGTTGTCTAGAAAATGTTCTTATAAACATTAGACTTAATACTAAAAATTGGATCTGAATCATACTTACATATATCATGAATGTATAAAATGGAGCATTTGAATAAAAATTTTGGAGAATTAATTTTGTCAAAAAGGTTAACATTTTTATGAGTCAATATTAACGACTTAAATTTTGAAACTTTCCAAAATCGGAAACCTGCCTAGTATATAAACTTTCTAAATAAAGAAAATTTACAGGATTAACAATTACCGGATTAGTGGTGTAATTTGAAAACGAATAATATATTTTTCTTAAAAGCATTTTTGTGTCGAGTAGCTTACGATGAGTACACATTTGGATTGCTTTATTTTTTTATATATATGACTCACTTGTCATTCGATTTTATTTTTATTTTTATTTTCTTCTAATCTACCACTAATTTGGGTTGATATTTGAAGTTTTGTCTTCACATTCTTCGTCGATATTTTTATCACGTGTCTCATGGCAATTCCGTCTAAACCTTATAACCTTTTGAAACCTTATTAACTCATGACCATTCATTGGTTTTCCTATAAGCTACTATTTGCTATTTTTTTTGCAAACTGTTGGTTATTATATACGTTATCAAAATGCCATCTTATAATTTTAATTGACATTTTATTACAATTATTTTCACAAATTGTTTTACTTTGATATTATGAAATAATTTTTATAACATTTAAGCTTTTGCTTAAAAATCTCGCAAATTACTTGTATCCAATAAATTTATAAACTATTTTTAAATTCCATTTTACAAATGGCATGGTTTATATATAAACATAAGAAACGTAATACTAGTTCAACGAAACTGAGCATTGCATTGCTAGTCCTAAATTATACATGGCCTGATCACCTATGTCTAATTTAGATGGAGCTAGGTTAGGCTGAATAGTAGTCACCTTAAAAATCTTGATAATAATCAACTTTTTACTTGTATTTATGATAGAGTTAAATAAAATGAAATAAAGTGAAAAGAAGTTTTGAAAACCTTTATATTTTATGCAGGTAGCACAATTTTATGCATCCGCATACGTTTTCTTACCTTTTCTTGAATGAACTACGCGCTTATGAGTACGTTCTTACTTAACGATCGTTTTTCTACTTGTTACTTCATTTTATCTTATAACTGAATTCTATTAACCGTTCGTCTAATTACTGACTATTCATAAAGGACTTGAAAGTCTCGATGTTTTATCCTTCCTTCTCGTCCAAGCTTGTTTATGCGACTGGGTAGATCTTCGTAATGTCTCCGCACGTGAATAATGAATTATAACTAGAGGGATTTCCATATATCCGGGATGACGTCCGTCACTCTCGTTTGTCTCAAAATCCACTCTTGTGAACCGTGCATTGACTTCTCTCTTTGATCACTAACATTGTTCGTTTGATTTATTTTAATTACAAGTGACTATTAGGAATTTTCTTTGATTAAAATTTTTGTATGGATCCTATTTTCGATCGTGCGTTGACCACCGCGAACCTAATGAACTGATGTTGGTGAACCACCAACCACAGTCACGAAGTTGATGTCCTTTGTTTCTTATTACCTTTCATTAACGCCTATATTGTATCCTTTTCTTTAAAGAATTCATACGACAATTGCTTCATCCTCTTTTACCGTTTATTTCGTACTGATTGTTGACCATTATTTCCATCCGTATTTGGTTATTATCTTGTCACATTTTGAAACCCGAATATATCCCATGTTTAATTTGACATGTTAAACACCTTTAAGTATTTCTACGACATATTATAAATTTTTTTATGGAACTTGTATATATTTTCCAATAAATTTCAGTTATCGAAATAACTATTACAAGTAAAAGGTTAAATCTATACATCATCTTTTGTATAATTATAATTAATGTTTAAAATGAAATTATGCCCTATCTTTTGAACTACTTGACTTTTATCATACTTTACTTTTGATGTAATGAAATTACCGGTTTAATTTATATTCCTAATAATGATTTAATTTGGAAATTATATTTTCTAATTGTAACCATCAATACGAGTTTAATTAATAAATTCATGTCATTCTGTCAAAATTTCTTAAGACGACCAAAATAAATTTTGAAGTTATTTTACTTCTATTTTTAATATATCATCTTTATCAAGAAAGTATCTCAACCGAGTTTTAGGATAATACCAAATCCGGGACAGATAATTGTGAGAAACCTTATTTTAATATAAATATTTAATTCATTCTTCGCCCTTATTTCCTCCTAATGTAAAGTATTATGTTTTACGGTTACGTGACTCAAGATCCCTCGTCGATCGTTAACCTTAAATCACTTTAGCACATCTAGTCCATTTATGCGTTTATCGAGTTCATTCTATCTCGTTCTGTTCCTCGTATTGAAGAGCACTATTATATTCTAAGTTTAAAATAAATCTCGAGAAGTAGTGTATAAGAAGAAACGAGCCCCGGGACGGTGCTCCCTTAAGGTGGTGAGGATGTAAAACCCGTAAAAATAAGGTCATAATTTAATTCTATCTTTCAAATATTTTTGAAGTATTTTATAACGTTAAATGCTATTATGATTAACGGTTTAAATTGAAACCAATATTGAACATTTTATTTTAATATTTTGACGAATAACGAGGACTACTAGTGATCGCGATACCGACGGATGCTCAAAACTTTATATTTTATTATCGATTGGTTCGATATTTAATACTTTCGACGATATCGTTTTAATTACGCATTAAGTCGTTATATTATTATTTTTCGTGTGCGTTTAAACTTTAAAAAAGTATTTTTACGAAACCTGACTCCCGGGAATTTTTGAAAAGTCGACGAATAGTCATTTCCCGCTTTTTAACTTAAATGTTTCATTTTAGTCCAAAACTATTCAATAATTGCAATTTATACCCTAACCCACTATATAAAAGCCTTCCACTAACTAACTCTTTCACTTTTAACTTGTAAAAAAAACACACATCTTGTTTGCCATCCCATCTTTACAACACAAAACCATCATCCAAATTTGATCTAGTTTGAATCAAGAAAAACCGACCTATATCCCAATCCTAAAATCTTATTGTGAGTATTTTGATACTAATTTTAACAACATGCACTAACATAAATTTTTCAAGAAAAGTTGGTGATTTTTGATCCAAAATTGTTATGTGCATGTGTTGTTAATATTGTTTTATATTAATTTTGATCATTTTATTATAGATTTTTGATTTGGGTTTTTATTAAAATTTGATATGCAAGTGATTAGGTTGTTTTAAATTGATTAGGATGATATATAGTTAGTACTAGGGGTGTGGATGATGTTAAATTGTGTCAAAATAATGATCTAACATGCTTTTTAAAAGCCTATTTTTGATCAGCATCTTTAGGGGTAATTTTCGTGGGTTAAAGTTTTATAAAAGCTTCATATTATGGGCTAGTGTTGTAGAGGAGGTCGAGAGCTTCGATTTGATATAAAAGAGGCCTTCCAACTCCAAACGAGGAGAAAGATACGCTAGTTTGAGTATTCGTATACCGGGAGATGCGTATCGACACAATACTTAATTGTTGTCGATATTGGGTCAAATCTCGGGGAGCATAGCTAGAGTTGTATAGATGTTTAGAGGCTGATCTCAGGGCCTAAGTGTAACCTTTTGAGTCTATTTTTAAAATCAAGTGTTGGTTTTGCAAACAATATTGTTTAAGATAGTCAAAATGGTTTTAAAAGTCAAAGGCGTAATTCTTTCCGAATTTAGTAAGTCAAAGATGTGTTGAGCAGGGAGACTTAGAAGTAAAATCTTTTTATAAAATTTTAGGAGGGCTTTCTACAGGTTATGATTAAGGTCTCCAGTTAGTATCATAAAATTTTGATGTGTTTAAGTTGGGGAAAACAACTTGAACATTCGGTATGTTCCAGCAGAACTGTTTTGAAGGTATTGTCTAGTAAATGAGAGTTTATAAAAGTGTCTAGTGATATCACTTGTATGGATTATTCTTGAAGTTTATTTTTATTTTAAATTGTGGATTTTAAATTATATTAAGTATAAGTTTATACTTGAATACATTATTAAAGTACGCGCCTTATTTGCTAGGTTGCTGTTGTCGTGTTTACTGGGCATCTACTATTGTCGGCTGATGAGACTGCAATTATACATAGTCTCATCGTCCAAATCAGGCTTAAAACACTTAAAATATTATTAAAATACCCTAAAATATTCTTGTGTTTGCTCATTGTGTATTTTAGGTACGGATATCGTGAAATCAACAAAAGATCACAAAAATCAAGAAAAAACGAACACGAGAAACGAAGCCGCACAAAGAACCCGACCTAAACGATGATTTTCCAAAATGGTCCTTGAAGTTTGAAGATTTTTCAATATTGGTCCCTCATATTTTGAAGAATTGTCACTTTATACCCCTCATCTATCGATATTTGCATTGGGGTCCCTAAAGTTTGAACATTGTACAAGATCAACCCTTGGAGAATGATAAAAGTGCATATATGGTCCTTATTTAAAGTTTGGAGACACATTGTGCCACTTTTGACAACTATGTCAAAGATAATACATAAGGAATTGAGATTGTTTGCTGTTGGAATGAAAAAGACAAGAGAAAGGAAAGTAGGGGCCAAATATGGACAAAACAAACCTATTTCCACCAACCATGGTTTGCCACCTCACCATGACCCATTTACCCAACCCTATACCCGCTCCATACCCACACACCCACTAACTCTTTCTTTAAACGTATTTTAAAGAAAAATACAGTATACTTAGAGGGAAACTAATACTATTACGATTAAACCCAAAAACCCCCAAACCTAGTCAGACGAACCCTAATCCTTTGTTCACTTCAAATCAAAAGGATATTAACAGGGCTTTTCCAGGATATTAATTCATGGGTAATTAATCACTCCTCAACCCTCAATATGGTCCCCCCATGGCCAGATGTTCTCCCCACGTGAACCTTGCTACTTGAAGACAAAAGAGGCCATCGAAATCAACGATCCAAAAACAATACTTGGCCTCCAATGGTCATTGGATGGTATTGATCAATTTTCCAACAACTGTACAAAACTACAATCCAAAAAGAGATCACGGGTATCCTCTTGACCACGATAAGTCAGCAGCACATTCAAACTTAAAGGGCATTCATGGCATTTTCTAGTTTAGGGTTTGTATTTTTTATGAATTCTAGGACATTCCATAGTGTAGTATAAAGAGGGTAGACCTGTGACTACTCTTTCTTGTTCCAGTTTGTAATTTTTTTTATAATGAATATTTAAAGTTTTAAAAAATTCTATTGCAAGTTGTGTTCCATTTTAAATACTTGTTCTAGTTTAATGAATTTACAATTTTTGCAAATAGTTTAGACTTATTCAAAAGCTGGTTTGTCCACAAGTTTTGGTATAAGCTAATTTTGAAGAACCAGCTTATAAAAGCTTTTAGGCTTGGTTGATTGACACCAAACACGTCTAATAAGCCCATATAAGCTGTTATATTTTCAGTTTGGAACCTTTAAAATTTTCATCCAAGTTCTTTGATTATTTTTATTTTTTTTGAAAATCTGTTTCTTTTTTTGTTAACTGTTGGATTATCACTGTGTCAAAGGCTATCCAAAAGCTTGCTGACAACAAGCTTTTGGGAAGGTTTTGAGCACTTGAAGTTTGCTTGTGGTCTATGTGCAGGAACGAAAAAAAGGAGCCATCTCCTTTTCCTTTTGAAGACATGGTACCCTCGGTTCTTTTGTAGAACCTCAGCGACGGGTCTCTACATCTCTTTTTAAGATCTTAAGAACTGAAAAAGCAACTAGGGAAGGCATCAGCTTGAGTAAGCAGCTTGAACCCCCTATTTTACGTTTTACGCCTTTTGAGTCTTAAGTTGAGTTTTGTTCGTTTATGACGATTGTTGAACATTTTTTGGTTTGGTTTAACTTATTAGGTGTTAGGGGATATATTCGAGTTAGATTTCTTAAATTTAACCTTGTTTAGAACATTTTCCTTTGCAAATTTTTCAAACAGGTAGGAACATTAATGTTTGACTACATGAAGTTATCTGTCGTAGTTAGTTTTTTTTATTCAAGTGGTAATAGCATAAGTTGGTTGAGGTTTAGTGTAGGAGATTTCAGCATCGTCTTTATTTTAATTTTTTTTTAAAGTTTCATCTTATTTCTGAGGTAATACCATCAGTAGATGGGAGTTGTTTGATTTTGTTGTTCGTTGATGTTGTCTCTTCCTGAATTGTTTGTTTTTAGCCTTGAATTAGTGCATTTGAAGGTTTAGAATCATTGGTTTAGATAGTTTCGCTTTAGGCTATAAATAGTTCATATTGTGGATTGTGTCGTGCTTACAATCTGTCAATTACAGCAGAATCAAATATGGCTTGCTTTAAGGATTGAAGTGTTGAGTTTAAGCTTACAAGAATTTGTAGGTTAAGTTATTATTTGTTTTACATCAGTCGGTTCTTAGATTGGTAGGCTTTCAGAGTTTTTATTTTAAGTATAATACTCACTGTCGTAGTAAAAGTATATCAGCAGGACAACCCTTTTCTGTCTGCTTGTTCAACAGTAGGCTAGGTTCAGTTTGTTTTTTTATTGCTATAAACTTGGCAGTAGGTTAGAACTTAGGTTAGTATAAGTTTGGATTTGTTGGTTATAGGATTTGGTGGTGTTTCGGAGGTGTGAGTATCGCATTTGATACCCTCTGTTGGCATCAGCGACCCACAAGAAACTTTTTTTTTGTTTTTGTCTCAACAGCCTAGTTTGTGGTTCAATGGATTCATTTTTGAGCTTTTAGGTCTCAATCTTGGTAGAAACATAGCTTAGGTTAGTATCTAGGTCATTACTAATCGGTATTAGGTTTTTGAAGGACTTTGGGTTGATTGGTATAGGTCTTAACCTACTGTTTTGCCCAAACTGCATACAACCCCCCCTTTTTTGCCGTCAAACAGTAAGAGTTGGGGTTTTGTTATTGGTCTATAAGATAGGTTTAAGGTATAGTAATCAGTTATCTAGGTTAGAATAGCATTTGGTGGTTTTAACGTTCGTTGAACGTCGCTGAAATAACTCATAAGCCCACTGTTTTCGCAGCACTGAGTCCACAGCCCCCATTCTGCCGTCAACAGCAGGTTTTAGGGAATCCTTGGTGTGAATTGGAGCTCATCAATTGGTCACCAAGAAGCTTAGGGATAGTCTTAGGGTTAAAATTATCCGGCTTTAGTATTTTGGGGACTGTTGGGAGCTTACAATTAGCTTAGAAGTCGCTCTTAGTCCACTATGTACCAGAAGCCTACCCACAGACCCCTTGATTTGTTCACAACTTGCTGAATTTTGTTAAATTTTGGTGTGCTTTGTACTTGGAATTTTTGATTCTTTGCACTTCTTTGACTCCCCAATAGCCTACTGCTATTGGGGGTGCCGTTTGTGCCCAAAAACATCGACAAATAAGCTTAAAACAAACAAAAAACGTGCTCCCAAAACCATACAGTAGCATTTCTATTTGTTGTCCGAGAACTCTGCATTTTTTTAGTGTTGTCGGATATCGGATATCACAGATCTTGGACAAGCCTGTTGTCTGGTGGGATCTTGGACAACACAGAAGTACTCCACATTGGAGTACTTTGGGGTACTTTCGTTTTTAGCCATTTTTTTAGTTTTTAAAACTTTTTCATTTTTCCTTGTTAATTTAGTTAAAATAGAATTTTTAGAAAAATAAAATTTATTTTTATCATTATTTTATTAATTTTTATCATTATTTTAGTTTAGAAATTGTTTTTAGCCTTTAAAAATTAGAAAAATAATTTTAAAAATTTAGGAAAAATACTTTTTTAGTGTTTAATCAATATAAGTAAGATATTTGTTTGATAAAATAATATTTTAGACTTTTTGTTAATTATATTTAATTTTAGGGCTTTAATTAACATTTAAAATTGAATATTTAATTAATAAAAGGTTTTAAAATATATTTATTGAATTTTTATTCTTATTTATATTATTTTAGACTTGGTTTTAATTTTTAAATAATTTTTAGCTTTAATTTATAATTTCGTCGCATTTTACGTATTTACGTCATCGTTTTACTTTTACGTTGTAGTGTAATCATAGCGTAGCTCGTTTTTAATTTTTCTCTCTACAAACCCAAAAACAACACTAACCAAACTCTTAATTTTTATTTTGGCACCTAATACACACACCTCCTTCGAGAAAGAACTTGGAATTTATCCGGTTTGTCGGTTTTTCATTAAATCGTCGAATTTAATACTTACCACATACGCGCTTTTACTAAACACGTATTTTTACTACTATCATTTTGGCGTTGCTACCGGGGAGGTGTTTTTGAGTTGCCATTATTACTATCGTGTTTGTGTGAGTAGTGCGTTTTTTCTTTTCAATTTTTGGAAAGCGTAAATATCGTACATACTCATTTTTGTTATTTTTCTCTATTATACTATAATATCCAAATAAATCGTGTTTAATTTTCCTAAATTAAAGACAAACCAATCATTTTACTATATTGTAGATATCCCATCATCGTTTACGTTTTTCTTGTGAATATATTACTATATTGTACTTACGTAGAACAATAAATATACAAGTACTCCAAAAGCGTGAAAACGCAACCTTGATTCGGGATTTCATCACTCGATCATTGTATTCGAATCTAAAGCAAAAGTTTAAAGGTAAAATAGATAAATACTTTCGTGAGACTTAATTTCAATTAACACAAACTATAAGGTGGGTATAAGGCGGTTGTATTTCACGACCTAAGGGAAAAAGGCTCTTAAGTGCTTAGCGCCGCCTCGTTTCCCCCGCTTGCTTGTGCGTGTTTTTAGAAAGAGGGCTAATCGAGGGTTTGCCGCCCAAGTATTATCTACGTATCATATATATTTGCTTGTTTTCAAGATTAAACCCTCTTGAACATTTTGGTGTTCTACCAACGTTCTAAAGTCATCGAAGACGTTCACTCCACGTGATCGTTTTCATTCTTTGAGGTCCTTTAATCGAGAAATCGATTCGAGGAGAGATTTGTAGATTTGAGTCTACGTAATACAACAAAAATCCAAAAAAATTTAAAAAAAAATCAAAACCAAAAAAAAAAATTGAAAAATTAAAAAACCACAAAAAGAATATTTTTTGCTACCCCCCATTCTACGCTTAGTGCACGCGCACTTGATCGAAGGATTATTCTAATTCTAGCGACGCTTCGAATCGACACAATCGTAATCGAAGGAACCGACGACGTAGACGAGATTTAGAAACCGACGTTCCTAATATAGTTGTTGAAGAGACCGTAGAGGAGATGGCCGACAATCGTTCGATGATGGAATTGCTCCAAGCGCCTACCGAGGGTTATGGAGACGCGATCGTAATTCCCGCTATCGAAGCGGAGAATTTTGAGATTAAGAGCGGAATGCTTTCGTTAATCTAAGCTACGAAGTTTCGAGGTCGTGAAGCCGATAATCCTCACGACCATATTCGGAATTTTGATCATCTTTTAGCCACGAGCAAGTTTAAGAACGTCGACACCGATGTCGTCAAGCTTATGCTTTTTCGGTACTCGCTCGATGGTGCCGCCAAGGATTGGTATGAGAAAGAGCCACCTAATTTCATAATTACGTGGAAGGATCTCGTCTCCAAGTTCGTTAGTCATTTTTTCCCACCGTCTAAGACAACGTTTTTCAAAAATGAAATTACGAGATTTGAGCAAAAACCGAATGAATCTTTTAGAGACGCGTGGGATCGTTTTAAGGAATTGCTTAAGCAATGTCCTCACCATGGATTTTCCGAGTTGCACCAAATCGATACGTTTTACAACGGTCTTAGTTTTCAAGAACAAGATTCGTTGAATTCCGCCGCCGGTGGCAACTTTTTGTGTAAGACTCCGAAGGATGCATTAATAATTATCGAAAATAGATCCAAGGTTTACCAACTCCGCAACGCACCGAGTGTTGCCAATGTCGCCAATGTTAGTAGTTCTAATCGCGACATTGAGAGAGTTGATGCGAAAGTAGATAAGTTGACGAATGTGTTTACGTCTTTTCTCGTCGAAATGCAACAGAAAGACGCTCCTGCTACGGTGAAAGCGGTTGAAACTTCGTGTACGTTTTGTGGTGGACCTCATAATTATTATGAGTGTGCGGCTACGGATGGCCAAACGTCGAATGTGAATGTGTTAAACAACAATTTTTCTAATAAAAATTAAAATAACTCCGGTCCATCACAACAAGGAAACTATAACCAAGGCAACAATTTTAATCAAAACAGAAACAATTTTCAAGGAAATAATCAACAAGAAAATTTTTCGAATCAAAATCAAGGTTATAATCAAGGTCGGAATTTGAATTGGCAAAATCGAGACAATAATCAAAACTCAAATTTTTCAAACAACAACAATCAAGGTAACAATTTTTCAAGTGGGAATCAAAACAATTTTCAAAGAAGTAATAAAAAATGCTAATCAAAATAGTTCGTCAAACGATTTTCAAAATTACATGAAAACGAATGAGGCTATATGAGACGATTAGAGGGAGAAATTGGTACTTTGAAAAAGGACTTTACTAATACGTTGAAACTTCAAAACACGAAGATTGTGCAAGGACAAATCGACATAAAAAAGATGTTTTCGGCTATTATGAACAAAGCCTCGGGTGCTTCGTCGAGTTCGTTACCTAGTGACACCGTTGCAAATCCGAAGGAACAATTTAAAGCCGCCTCATCTCGTGAGAAAGGTCGTGTGATTACCCCTACCCTTGATGGATTTCGAGTTGTTCCTTTTTCTCAACCCTCGATTTCTAAGACGTCTTATTGTTCTAAAGTCGATGGGGTAAACGTGGCGACCAAGGAAAAGGGTGCACACCCTCGTGTACCTCAAATTCCATCCACGGTTCAAAAAGAGAGTTTTATCGACCTCACCAAAGTAACCCTTGAAGAAACTTGTGCATCGATCCTTCTTAAAAAACCCAAAAGGCATATGCCGAGAAAGGAAGAGGATCCGGGCCAATTTCTATTACCTTGTGATTTTTCCGAGATTGAGGGATGTTTAGCCCTTGTCGATTTAGGTGCTAGCATCAATCTTATGCCTCATTCTTTATGTAAATTGATGAGATTGCCTAACCTTACCCCCATGAACATTACAATCGAGCTTGCAAATTGTACACCACTTATACCAATTGGAATAGCCGAGGATGTCTATGTCAAAGTTGGAAAGTTTGTTTTTCCCGCGGATTTTGTCATAACCGATTATGAGTGTGACCCTAAATGTCCTATTATTTTAGGTCGACCATTTTTTTCGACGGCTCGAACCGTAATCGACGTTCACGAGGGGAGACTTACTATGAGATATGGGGATGACAAAATGGACTTTTTCACGAGTAAATCCCAAGTGTCTTATGATAATGAAAAAACCGAGGTTTCAAAACCTAATGTTTCAAATTTTAATGATTTCAAAATGTTAACTTTAGCCGAAACTATAAGGCTTAATGCATGTTTTGAAAGAATTAAGAAAAACGGTTTTAAAGATGATGATTTTAATGATAAAGAATACATGTACCTAATTCAAAAGGGTATGCGTAAATTTTTGAATGAAAAATCACTTTGGGATGTATTCGATGAAAAAAGTGAACGACGAATTACGAAGGGCGACGTTAGTGCTATCACGACAATGACAAAAATGGGCTCGTCTTCACCACCTTCGAAGGACCACGTCTTTGAGGCTTCAACTTCTAACTCCATCAAAGTGCCTCCTTTTCCTAGCCCAACACCCGTTGAGGCTAAAGGTTTTATCGACATCGATCCTCTCGTTTTAGAAAAGTCACCTAAGCATAGTCATTCGACTTGTAAGACCATGGTTGTGAGTGCTCACATAGACTGTTTCTTTGACGATGACGATGACGATTTTGCCGAGATTAATCACGTACTTCAAAATCCACATGCCATTTTTGAGGATTCTCCTAAAAATAACTCTTCTCATGTGAAGTACGATGATAACGAGTTTGATCCCGAGATTGAGGAAATCATAGAACGAGAGCTAGCTCTTTTGCCTCCACTTCCACCTACGAGTGAGGTCGATCTTTCCAAAATCGAGGATGAACTAAATGAGTTGGAACGTCTTATTTTTGATGACGAACCAACTCATGTGACCACCCAAAATCCAATTCCCGAGGTTTACCTAATCAACACTCCTCAAATGAGAATTACGTTTACCACATTCGTGAGGATTTAACTTATCCACAATCCCCACAAATGAATGATGGTTTCGTGCTTGATCGTGATCTTTTCGAGAGAGTTTCTAAGATAATCAAGGAGGAGAATGCCAAACCTTGGTTTGACAAGCCTATCTTTGATGAAGAAATCGATGAGATCGACGTTCACGAGGATGACGAGTATGTAGACCCCGAGGGGGCGGTGTTCTTTATTGATAAACTTTTTGAGAACTTATACAATCCACCACCCCTCACTGTGACTTAAATGTGAGGATTTTTAGCACGACTAATTTTGAATTTGACACGCCAAATATTTTCGACATTATCAAATCGGGTTTTCATAAAGAGTTTTTAAACGATGAAAAAGGAAAGGATTTTAAAAATATTTTAAAAGAATTTTCTACATGTTTTACTCCGTCATCACCGCGTTTTATGAGTGCTACCACCTCGTCTACTCCTTTTGACGACGGTTGGTGTGGATCTAGTGTGGGGGAAGCCCCTTATGTTCCCTCACATTTCTCCACCGAGGACGAGATTTACGATCCCAGAATTACTTGTAAAGGGAAATCTCGGTCTTCCAACGATGCAATAAATGGAAACTATATTCATTTGCTTGGTGTGAGTCTACCTCGAGTAGCTCATAAGTTTACCTTACCCATTGCCCCACCTTTCTACTTCTCATCTATTTTCTTTAACCCTTTTGGGGTTGTTTCACCTTCGTTTGAAGTAGCGTTGTTTCGTCTTTCATCCGAAAACGAAGATGCTATCTTTGACCCTAGTATACGTATATCGGGTTTTTAAAGTACTACATGTACTTTTGGGCATTGTTTATCATGTAAGCCCCACCAAAAATGACCATACCAAGATTATCCCTAAATGATCACATTTATGAGGATTCGAGTCGATCTTTTGACTCGGTTATCAAAAACAAGGTGCCTCGTGGGGGATTCTCATGCTTATCCTTATAAATATTTTTGGCTTTCTAATAGTGTAACGAGGGGACTTGTGCTCTTCCAACCTTTTTTCGGTGGTTGTTTGTGATTGTGATTCATTAGGTTCATCGTCATCATTGAAGCCTCTCGTGTTCGTTTTACGGATCACTCGATCTTCGATCATTGTCTTTGGAGATTCCGATATCCGATGATATCCTTTTATGTTCTAACGTTTATCTTAATAGCATAATTCATAAACGGCTTTTAGGTTATTCATTTTACCCTTTCCATGCTCGAGATTAAGCATTCGACTTCGTCTCTAGTATGGGGGTGTTTTCACCCCTAGACTCGAAACATTGAGATAATGTTTAGTTTTAGTATGGGGGGGGGGGGGGGGGGGGGTGAGTAGATACTTCACCTTGCTTACGTCACCACGCAATCCAATATTCATCTTTTTGTTATCGTTTTTTTTGCAAAATAAGGCTAAAAATGGCCAAATTTTAAATTTTTCTTGTTCTTCATAAGTGTTTAAGACACGAATGTAGGTTTTCCGATGGTGAGAATAAGAGTAATTTTTGACTCGACCGTGCGTGTTGAGCACTTAGCTTCGATTCCTTAACTTTTTAGGCTAAGTCTCTTAAATGAGGACGAGAAATGATAGAGTTATTTATAAGTCTCGTAATCTTTCACGATCTCATGTGTAGTAATTATTAGCTTATTCTCCCACCCTTTAAATGCAATAATTAAGGTCGTACGATTAAAAGGTTACTTAGCTTCTAGCCCAAGATCGTATAAAAGTTGCTCGTTTTCGAATAGAGTTCATAGCCAAGGCATAACTTATTGAAGCGGGATGCGAAGATTGGCAAGTTCCAAAAAGGCCCTAACAAGGCATGAGGAGCTCCCTTTTGTTGCTAAAGATCCAAGATGATGTGAAGTATCATTATTCCAAAATCAATATGAAGGATCGAGACACACGACGTGAAGCAATATACTCCCCTAAAGATCATGGAGAAGTCTATCCAAAAAGACCCTAACAAGGTATGAGGATAAATATATCCAAGTCCTAAAAGGAGGCGAATCGTTGTATATCACAATCCCAAATTACGATTGAAGAAAAATGATGAAGTCGTGGTCCAAACCGTCAAGTGAAGAAATTCCATATATGAAGACCACTAATTCAAGAACGTCTTCCAAGATTTGAAGTATGAAGTACATGCCAAATATCGGTCCGAGAAAGGTCTCAAATCGTGAAACGAGTTATGCCAAGATATGAACTTAAGGAGATTACGAGAAGCAGTTTTAAAAGATCATGTCCTTCGGCTAACTATCGATTAAATCGTGCTACTTTCTTTCCAGCCTTAACAAATTATCAAAATAAGCCAAACATGTATCCTCGTGATCATTAAGACAAAAATAAAATATAAGAGATACCAATTTGGAATAAGGGAGTTTAGGTGTGTAATTAACACTCATGAGATATGATTGTGTTGCTAACTTATAATAACAATGATCTCGTTACACGCTTAGCATGGAATTGGGTGAAAATCAAGGATGACGAACTTATCTCTATGAGGCATTCACGTGTTCTTATTCTTTGACCCTAAAAGTCACTTAATCGTGATGAAAACAATACATTATGTCTAAAACACGTGTAGTAGTTTATTTAAATTTATGTCTTCAATAAATGTCATCATAAAAGAATTTTGGAAGTGCTATGATACTTAATTCTAGCATTGCGTGAGGGCACATCAATGGTTTAGTATGGGGGAGTGATGAGACTGCAATTATACATAGTCTCATCGTCCAAATCGGGCTTAAAACGCTTAAAAGATCATTAAAATACCCCAAAATATGCTTTTGTTTGCTCATTGTGTATTTTAGGTACGGATATCGTGAAATCAACAAAAGATCACAAAAATAAAAAAAAAACGAACACGAGAAATGAAGCCGCACAAAGAACCCGACCTGAACGATGATTTTCCAAAATGGTCCTTGAAGTTTGAAGATTTGTCAATATTGGTCCCTCATCTTTTGAAGAATTGTCACTTTATACCCCTCATCTATCATTATTTGCATTGGGGTCCCTAAAGTTTAAACATTGTACAAGATCAACCCTTGGAGAATGATAAAAGTGCATATATGGTCCTTATTTAAAGTTTGGAGACACATTGTGCCACTTTTGACAACTATGTCAAAGATAATACAAAAGGAATTTGTTTGCTGTTGGAATGAAAAAGACAAGAGAAAGGAAAAGCAGGGGACAAATATGGACAAAACAAACCTATTTCCACCAACCATGGTTTGCCACCTCACCATGACCCATTTACCCAACCCTATACCCGCTCCATACCCACACACCCACTAACTCTTTCTTTAAACGTATTTTAAAGAAAAATACAATATACTTAGAGGGAAACTAATACTATTACGATTAAACCCAAAAACCCCTAAACCCAGTCAGACGAACCCTAATCCTTTGTTCACTTCAGATCAAAGGGATATTAACAGGGCTTTTCTAGGATTTTAATTCAACCCTCAATATGGTCCCCCCATGGCCAGCTGTTCTCCCCACGTGAACCTTGCTACTTGAAGACAAAAGAGGCTAGTGAAATCAACGATCCAAAAACATTACTTGGCCTCCAATCCTCATTGGATGGTATTGATCAATTTTCCAACAACTGTACAAAACTACAATCCAAAAAGAGATCATGGGTATCCTCTTGACCAAGATAAGTCAGCAACACATTCAAACTTAAAGGGCATTCATGGCATTTTCTAGTTTAGGGTTTGTATTTCTTATGAATTCTAGGACCTTCCAGAGTGTAGTATAAAGAGGGTAGACCTGTGACCACTCTTTCTTGTTCCAGTTTGTAATTTTTTTTACAATGAATATTTAAAGTGTTAAAAAATTCTATTTCAAGATGTGTTCCAATTTAAATACTTGTTCTAGTTTAATGAATTTACAATTTTTGCAAATAGTTTAGACTTATTCAAAAGCTGGTTTGTCCACAAGTTTTGGTATAAGCTACTTTTAAAGAACCTGCTTATAAGAGCTTTTAGGCTTGGTTGATTGACACCAAACACGTCTAATAAGCCCATATAAGCTGTTATATTTTCAGTTTGGAACCTTTATAATTTCATCCAAGTTCTTTGATTTTTTTTTTGAAAATCTGTTTCTTTTTTTGTTAACTGTTGGATTATCACTGTGTCAAAGGCTATCCAAAAGCTTGCTGACAACAAGCTTTTGGGAAGGTTTTGAGCACTTGAAGTTTGCTTGTGGTCTATGTGCAGGAACGAAAAAAAAGGAGCTATCTCTTTTTCCTTTTTAAGACAAGACACCCTCGGTTCTTTTGTAGAACCTCAGCGAGGGGTCTCTACATCTCTTTTTAAGATCTTAAGAACTGAAATAGCAAGTAGGGAAGGCATCAGCTTGAGTAAGCAGCTTGAACCCCCTATTTTACGTTTTCCGCCTTTTGAGTCTTAAGTTGAATTTTGTTCATTTATGACGATTGTTAAACATTTTTTGGTTTGATTTAACTTATTAGGTGTTAGGGGATATATTTGAGTTAGATTTCTTAAATTTAACCTTGTTTAGAACATTTTCCTTTGCAAATTTTTCAAACAGGTAGGAACATTAATGTTTGACTACATGAAGTTATATGTCATAGTTAGTTTTTTTTATTCAAGTGATAATAGCATAAGTTGGTTGAGGTTTTGTGTAGGAGATTTCAGCATCGTCTTCATTTTCATTTTTTAAAAAAAAAGTTTCATCTTATTTATGAGGTAATACCATCAGTAGATGGGAGTTGTTTGATTTTGTTGTTCGTTGATGTCGTCTCTTCCTGAATTGTTTGTTTTTAGCCTTGACTTAGTGCATTTGAAGGTTTAGAATCATTGGTTTAGATAGTTTCACTTTAGGCTATAAATAGTTCATATTGTGGATTGTGTCGTGCTTACAATATGTCAATTGCATCAGAATCAAACATTCTGTATCAGTAAAAAGAACTTTATTTTTGTTGTCACAGACATGTGACACACTAAACAAGTTATAGTCAAGTTCCTTTACCAAAAAGACTTCATCAAAATGTAGGTTGTTGGTGATAAGAGTGTCTTTGCTTGATATTGTTCCATATCCTCCTCAAAAGTATACTTTATCACCATTTGTAATAGGAGTAAAGTTTGTCAAGTAGTCCTCCTTTCCAGTCATGTGCCTTGAGCATCCAGAATCCCAATATCCATAATCTTTGACCTGCTTTGGAATGCCCTACACATAAAGAAAACAAGATAAGTTTTCTTTTGGGAATCCAAGCCTGAGTAGACTTGGATCTATTTGGTTGTTCAACAAGAGTAGACTTGTTTCTTGTGACAACCCCCTGTTCATCTCTCTTAACATTGAAAACCCAATTTGTCCCAACATATTTTTCAAGATATTTAAACCTGTTGCATGACATTGAGACACCATTAGAAGTTGATGACTGATCTTGTTTAGGTATCCAAGTTAAGTTGGATGATGCCTTAGATCCCTTTCCCTTAGGTTGTAAATACTTGTTGTTACTGGGTCTAACATTAGGTTTAACAACTGCTAATTGTGGCATTTTCATACCAAACCTAATTCTGTCAGCGACCGATTTTGCCCTGTCAGCGGATGAATTGTTCCTGTCAGCATTTGAATTAGGGTTTGCTACAGGAACCCACTGTTTGTTAGACCAAGTATTTGTCTTTTGGAAAGGCCTTTGTCCATGGGTGTTAGTTGCCTTAGTGAAATAAGGAGCTGGTCTAGTGGCCTGTGGTCTAGTATGAACATAAGGCTTTGGGTTGACTATGGTTGACTTGTTGTCAGTGGCTAGTTTGAATCCGCTGACACCTATAAGCCAAATGTTAGAAGCTCCCAAATGTTTAACAAGCATTTCTAGACATAACCCTAGGTATAGGTTCATAAAATTTAGTCCTATTAACACTAGCTTGACCTTTTGGTGATCTAGGTTGTCTATACATCTCTACATACTTAACACTAGATTTGCTTTTAGGTTTTGATCTTAGGTCAACAGGTTTGCCAGTAGTAGGGTTGGTCACAACAATGGGTTTAGGGTCAACTGATTCACTATCAAGAAGTCCACCCTTATCAAGCAGAAAAGGATTAGCCTTCTTTCATTTTTTTAGGCCAGTCACCCTTTGCTTGTATTATTCAACTAGTGAGAGAACACGTGGTGGAGGAGTAAATTCCTCCACTTGGAACTCTGAAATACCAGTCCAAGACAAGTCTTTCTTAAGAACTCTATAAAAGTCACCTGTTGAAGGTGGAACAGCAGCATATTCTTTAGAGTTCATCCCAACCCATAGACATATCTTTAGGGTTTCTTTGTTCACTTAAAACTTTATCTAGGGTTTGACTAGCTTTTTCAAACTTTTCAATCTTAAGCCCTACATTTTGTCTAGCTTGAATGGCCTCATCTAGCTTTATTTTTAATTCATCATTAGCTTCTATATAAGAAGCCTTAGCCTCAGAACTAAGTGCTAGATCCCTTTTAAGAATAGTTATTTGATCTTTAAGGTCAAACTCCATTTTCTTATAATCCTCAACCATCCCATCAGATTGAGCAAGACCCCTTTTATAGTTTGAAATAGTGATATTCAACCCAAGAATATCAATTTGTAGCTTTAAAATTTGTTTATTAAGTTTATCAGTATTAATCCTACAACCATTACTACAAAATGCATCATTATATACCTCATTGTCTGATGAAGAAGAAGATCTAGCCATGAGAGCATACTGAACATGTTCTTCATCCTTTTCAGCAATCAATACATGATTCTCCACTTCATCCTTGTCCGGATAGCTCCAATCAAATCCAACGCCATCAATTCCTTGCATTGCTACCATGGCTTTAGGCTTATCATCTTTAACCTTGATGATCTGTCTAGAATTCTGTTCGCCATCATTCCTTTTGGGAGATCTGCATTCTCTAGCAAATTGACCCATTCTATGGTAGTTGTAACATTCAACTTTGGATTTATCAAATCCAACAGTCTCTTTGCTGTTGAAAGTCATCTTTCTTCCAAATCTTTTGTTCCACCTACTGGCTCTTATACTGCTAAGAGCCATGTTCCACTTGATATCCATCTCCTCAAGATCAACATCACTAATTTGCTGAAGATCTTCAAAAGAAATGGATGATCCATTGGGAAAAGAAGCAATATATGCACATGCAGTATCCAAATCTATCCCTACTGGTTTGAGATTTGGTGAGCCATGATTGTATGTGTCAGCGTCTGATGAGCCACTGCTAAGAGAAGTTTGTCCGCTGACAAAGCAGGAGTTGTCAGTGTACGAGGTGTCATGGTGGGAAATAAAATCTATGCTTCCAGAAGGTGTTTTACTTCCTTGTTTAAGCAGAACTTCAGGTTCCATGACCTTCAATTGATTGTAGATATCATCAAAGGTCATATTCTTGTAATCTTGTGAAGCCAATATTGCATTGGCATTGATTTCCCAACCATCTCCAAGAGCTCCAAGGAATTCAACATTAACATCATCATCTTCAAACTCAGTTTTCCATGAAGGCTAGTTTACTAGTAATGTCTTGAAGACGACTTCTTACTTCACTCAACTTTTCATTAGGTCGAGCTTTAAACACAACGAACTCCATTACCAGCTTCTTCTTCCTTTGTTTGAGAGTGTCCTCATTACCACCATAGGTGATCTCAAGGGCTTCCCAAAGTTCTTTAGCAGATTCATACTTTCTAAATTTGTGTTGGTTTTTGCTTCCAAGAGCCAGTTTGAGAACACTCAATGCCTTCATGTCAAGCCTTCTATCTGCTACCTCTGCAGCAGAGGTGGCTCTTCTATCTTCAAGTCTAGGAACCAAATCTTCAGGTTTGGCATTGGTTTTTTTCCTACTATTAACAGAGTCCACGATCTTTTGAGCTTGGTTGAACTTGTTTCCAAGCTCAACGACCTCCTAGAGAACATAATTGTCCACTTGGAGATATTGCTCAAAGTTAAACTTCCAGATCTCGAAGTTATCAGGGTCAAGCATAGGAATTTGGAGGTTGTGGTTTGAGGAACCAGAACTTTGGTTTTCCGTGGTTGACATGATGATTTTAGGGTTTTTGAAAAATTAGGGTTTTGATGTTCTTCTGATCAAAAGTTTCTCAGCAAGATCTGATACCACTTGATGATCCTAAACTTAGGTCGATTTAGCTTTGTGTTATCGAGGTTGAACCAAGTATAACACTTAGAGAAACTTTGTGTTAATGACAATCTAAGAGTTATGCGGAATTAACACTTAGAATGAAGAACAAAGCAAAACACAACGTTTACCAAACTTTCACTTGAATTGATTATCAATGAGGTACAATGAAAGTATTCAGAATGTATTTCAAACATAAACCTAAAGGCCTCCTTTTGTAGAACAAGGAGCCTTGTACAATAATCTAACTTGTCAACTATTATAGGAAGATATATCAATATAACTATAGAAAATACAATATGCAATGTATATCTTCCTAACATATCTAAACATGTTGACAAAGTATTCTGTTGTAGCATGGATCTCTCTTGTCAACGCTTGAATTTCTCTAATCAGTGCTCATTCTGTCAGCGCTTGATTTACTCTTGTCAACGGTTGAAATCCCTTTTTCAGCGGCATAGTGATGTAGCTTAGTTTTATTCCCAACACTAACCACCGTCTCTATCTCATATTTTGTTCTCGCTGAGTGAATATATATTTGAGGCTCTTGTGATCAGTGAAGATGTCACATGACTCGCTGTAAAGATAATGCCTCCAGATTATGAGTGCAAAAATAATTGTTGCTAGTTCCAAATCATGGGTGGGATAATTTTCTTCATAGGGCTTAAGCTGATGTGATGCATATGCAATCACTTTCCCATGTTGCATGAGTACACAGCCGAGTCATTTTCCCGAAGCATCGCTACAAATCTGAAATCCACCTGTGCCAGATGAGAGAGTAAGAATAGGTGCAGAATCTAATCGTTGCTTTAGTTCTTCAAAGCTCTTCTCCCGCTCATTATTCCAGAAGAATTTCTCTCCCTTACGCATCAGCTTAGTCAAAGACAAGGCTAACCGTGAAAAGTTCTCCACAAAATCTGCGATAATATCCAGCTAAACCTAGAAAACTACAAACTTCTGTTGCAGATGTCGGTCTTGTCCATTTTGTGATAGCTTCAACCTTTGTAGGATCCATGGTGATCCCTTCTGTGGAAACAATGTGGCCCATAAATGCCACCGTACTTAACCAGAAATCACACTTGGAAAGTTTTACATACAGTTGCTTCTGGCGAAGAATCTACAGCATCGTGCGAAGATATTCCTCGTGTTCTTCCTTGGATTTTGAGAAGATCAGAATCTCATCGATAAATACAATGACGAACTTGTCAAGAAACTCGTGAAAAACACGGTTCATCAAATCCATAAATACCGCTGGAGCGTCTTTGAGTTCGAAATGCATGACTACAAACTCATAGTGACCATATCGTGTGTGAAAAAGCAGTCTTAGAAATATCCTACTCCTTCACTCGCAACTGATGGTAACCTGACCGTAGATCAATATTGGAAAAGTGCTTAGCACCTTGTAGGTGGACAAATAGATCATCAATACGTGGTAATGGATAACGGTTTCTGATCATGATCTTGTTCAGTCCACGGTAGTCAATACATAGTCGCATGCTTCCGCCCTTTTTCTTAACGAAAAGCACCGGTGCACCCCATGGTGATACCCTCGGGCAAACAAAACCTTGCTCCAGTAACTCCTGTAGCTAGTCTTTCAACTCCTTGAGCTCTATGGGATCCATGCGATAAGGAGCCTTGGAGATAGGTTCAGCTCCTGGAATGAGCTCAATGCCAAACTTCACTTCACGGATATGTGGTATACTCGGAAGTTCTTTTGGAAACACATCTGGGAATTTTGAGACAATAGGCTGATCATGAATAGATGGAGCTTCAGTAGTCGTGTCGTGAACATTAGCTAAGAAACCTTCGCAGCCATGAGCTAGTAAGGCACGTGCTTGCAAGGCAGAAATGATTTGTACAAACTTTCCTAGTATAAAACCATTATGAATGTATCCTGGGGCTTGAACATCACCGAATAAGACTCTATATGTATGGAAATCAATCGTGGCGTGGTGTTTTGCCAACCAGTCCATGCCTAAAGTCATATCAAAATCGCACATGTCCAAAGGAGGTGTGTCGATAGGACGAATCTTGTCATCAAATTCTAAGGGAAGATCTTTGTACCCATGTGTAATGCATACAAAGTCTCTCATGGGTGTGGATATATTTAACACAGTCTCAAGTGGTGTAGGTTTCTTATTAATACGAGCAACATAGGTAGTGGATATAACTGAATGGGTCGCACCCGTATCAAATAAAACGCAGGCAACATGTCCATACATAAATAAGATGCCAGTAATGGTACTTGTAGACTTGTTTGCCTGGTCCCTGGTAGTGGTGTACACACGACCTGATGCTGCTGGTTTTGAGAGGTAGTACCCGATATATCAACGGTTTCCCCTTTCTTGCAGTCTTTCATGAGATGGCCTTCTTGCCCACATTTGAAGCAAAAACCTGCAGCACGATGGCATGGTCCTTGATGCCTACGACCGCAAGTGGTGCAGATTGGATGAGAATACCCTCTAGTGGGTACCCTTGCTAGTTGAGAGCCTGATTTTGGAAATATGCGTGAGAGATGATTGTTGAAACATAAACATGACTACACTGAAAGTTTAGGTATAATACCATACTGAGCTGAGTGATTAGGCTGTTGACCCTTGTTGTTCTGGTCACGCCCATTACCAGAGTTCCTGTTATAATGCTGAGATGTTAGAATTATGTCATACTGCAGCTTAACATGGAAAAGTTTAAATTTTAGGGACTCGCTGTTGTTGGAGTAGCAAGCATTGTTACGGTAGTTATCATTACCGTCACGCTTGTCTGATCTATTACGGTCATTAGTCTGATCATGTCCCTTGTAGTTGTTCTGATGAGTGGCCGGTTGGGACCGGTCTCCACCCTTCTTCCAGAAAGATACAATTGAATAGAACATGATATATAATTGAAACTACTAATTTGAATGAGATGGTTACGTTTGATGACCGAATTATATTTGTTGAACACGTAATTATTCATATTTTTATTGGTAATATTCCTTCATTTATGGCATAATAAATAGCAAAAATGTATTTTTGGTGCACATATCGTTTATATGTGTTATTTATTATTGTAGGTACAGATATCAAAGAAAATAAGCAAAAACGAAGTCAAAGAGCCAAAAACGCGCACGAGAAATGGAAGAGCGTAAAGATCGAGTTTGATGGTGCCTTCTTATTTTAATTGGCCGACCCAACAAATTTTAATGGGCCAGACCGACCCATTAATTAATAAGTCAACACAACCATTATGGATCAAATATTATACAACCAACATTTGAAACATTTGCAAATTAAAAAGCCTACATCCGTTTGCAATGTTTTGCAACAATTGCAAATGTAATGATACAGTGGGAATGGACGCAGCCCACACAAGGCCCAGTTGGTTTCATGAATCCCAGCAAGCCAAGGAAAAAAAGATCAGATAGGGGAGTGGCGTACAAAGAACGCAACACATATACATTCCATTTTCCACTCACTTATATAGATATCTTTTTCTGCGTTTTTTTAGATAAGGTAGTGTAGTACTGTTATTTTTTTGGTTCATGTTCTTCTTTAGATTCTGTTTTTATTTCCAGCCAATAGTATTAAATATTTAACCGTAGCGTGTTTCCATCTTATTTTTTATCTTGTCCGATTTCAGTTGATGAATAAAGAATCAGTTTCATTTCTTCTTGGCACCTTGCATTCAATTCGGTTTACATAAAAGTTTGTGTCGATTATTGTTTCGGTGTAGAAGTCGAGATACCCAGATTTGATTTTGGATTCGTTTTTTTTGTGTTGACGTTTGAAGATTGACTGATTGTGGTTAGCTTGTTGAAGTTTGATGTTGATGTGGGGGATTCGGTTATAAATGTTTAATTGCAGTTTTTGTAATTTTATCGGTTTGGGATTCGTAGGAGTGAGTTTGCGTTATGAATATAGTGGTTATAGTTTGTGACCTTTGATAGCTTATTCTCTTATTTAGTTTTATTCTTTTCTTTTGATTTTGATTAATTGGCTTTGAAAGGGTGCTGAGTGCGTGATTGGTTGCTTAAGATGCATAGCAATAAGAAAACAAAAATAATACTAGTAGTAATAGTAAATATTCTAAAAATATCTTTTTCCAAACATAAGACCCTACCATTTTGCTATAACACTTTTCTTGTTAAAACTTTACCTGTACACATTTATATAGGATAATGATTAGTTTAATTTAGCATCTAAATGTTTTGAGTAATTTTCTTTTAATTAGGATAGTTTAAGTATTTTTTTATTGAAATAAAATTTGTTTAGATTTTAAAAATTGTTTTTAAAACAGTATCTTGTAGCTACTTATTTGTCGTTGACGTTTGTTGTCTTTTTGTTATCTCGACGAATCCGTACATCTTTTGGCGAGGAGTTTTACTCTTTTCTTATTGTTATTTCATTAGCTTATATATGATTGATATTTATGTTTGTTTATTTTAGCATCTTTATTATCATTAGTTGGTATTAGTAGCTTCATACTTGTAGCATAATTGTCTCTTTATATCGTTTTATATTTTTACTCATTTCCAATTAGTTGTTTTAAATATAAAAATCAAAATCTCTTTTATTCGAGCATCAAACTTGAGACATTAACGTGGATTTCCATTCACAGTTCCTCGGGATTACGATAACCTTTCGGGTGTACGACAACGACTCAATCAAATGGCGCCGCTGCCGGGGAAGTGGGTAGCGATATTTGTGTTGTGTTTTTAGTTAGTGTCTTGAAGATCCTTTCGCTTTGAAAGTTTATTTTACGTATATATATATATATATATATATATATATATATATATATATATATATATATATATATATATATATATATATATATATATATATATATATATATATATATATATATATATATATATATATATATATATATATATATATATATATATATATATATATATATATATATATATATATATATATATATATATATATATATATATATATATATATATATATATATATATAATATTTAAAAATCCAAAAAAATATAAAATTTATAAAAAACAAAAATATTTTCTTATTTTATCTTCTTTTATTTATTATTATATATATCATTTTGAAAAAAAACATAAATATTTTCTTTCGACTTTATTTTTCTTTTAGCTATATATTATATATGATATGTAGTTTTATATAATATATTATAATCTAATATTTTCTTTTTATTATTTTAATATTATTTTATTATAAATAATAAAAATAAGTTTCAAAAAAAATATTCTTCTTTATCTTCTATCGTGTTTAATTTTTTTCCACTCACCCTCTTATCGTTTAATTCTTATCTTCTACTTCTCTTTCTTTCTATAATTCTTTTTCTCAACCCTTCTTATTTCTAATTATTCATGGATTTGTATGTCTATTGTGTAGGGTGCGGAAGACGATTGTATGGTTTTCAATCATGTCAATTGTGTTCATGCGAGCAGTGCGAAAGAGATCTCCACAATTCACAATTTGGGCATTGTTCATCATGCAATTCGATCAATTCGTACTTCACCTCTAATGAAAGTATCTCCCCCTCTTGCATATACGGGGATACTTATCCGGAAGATGCATCGAGTTTTTCTCAATACCCGTGTTACAACAATTGTGGGGGCCCTCACGACACTTTTTCTTGTCCATCGTTGAATTATTATGAGCCTGACCCGTGTTATAATTCCGGTTTTGATAAGTTTGAGCCCCCACATTACACCCTTGATCATCAAACTTCTTTTGGAATGAGTGACGAACTAAGAGCCACTATTTCAAATGAACTTCTAAAAGTTCGTGAAGGTTTAATTAGACTGAGCGAAAAATTGGAAGAGGAAAATCGACAAGAGCATGTATCTAGTGCTTATACCTCTACGCGTCTTGTGATACCTTATTTTTATGATGATGACATGATAATATTTACGATCTCAATCCATCATGTGAGACTACCACTCTTATTCTCGATTCTTCCACTACGGAGACCGATGCCTCTCTCATCATGGGGGATGAGGGTCTTATCACTATTCCTTGTGATGAGATTCTTATACCAATCTAAAGTGAGCCTACGGTTGCTTCCGACAGTGATAGTGAGTGTGAATCTATTTCTAGTGACGATTTATTACCCCCCACCTACATCTTGGGAGATGATTCTTTGGCTTTCTAATCCTCTTTTTGATCTCGATGATGATTTTATTTATAGTGATGACGAGTCACTATCCGATGAAGACGTTCTGAAGGAAAATTTCAAAATTTATTCGAACCCTTTATTTGATTTTGATGGCGCCTACATCTCTAGTGAGGTGAATCCTCTCTTTGAAGAGGGGATTGAGGACATTGATAGCCCTGACTCTCTTGATATTGATGAGCATTCTTTGTTAGCCATGCCACCTCCCATCATAGAGGAGGTGGAGAGATTTGACCCTACCTTCCGTTTGATTCGGTCTGGAGAGGTGACACGGGTGGTAGATATTTCTTCATATATTTCTCATATTATGTTGCCATCCCGTCCTACCGCGTGCACGCCCAAGCGGGTGATGTATTGCTTTTACTCTTCTCATTTCATACCGGTAAATGAGGATGAGTGTTTTGATCCTGGAGGAGACGTTGATGTTGCTATTACTTGTGATGTTTTACCGGTTATACCATCGACTCTTGCTTTGAGTTTCTATCAAGTGTCCTCGGGTGACACTTTGATATATTTTTCTCCCACCCTCCCGCCCTTGGCGAAGACGAGTATTCTTAAGGATCGCCTTTATACCTATTTCTCGTATGTTATAAGAATCCTTCTGCTTTTCTTCACTTATATTGTGGATTATTATTCTTTATTCTCATCCCGTAATGAGGATACGATTTGTGACCCTGGCATATCCGTTTTGAGCCAGTGGTGATTCTCTTGCTCTCCCATGGACCATTTAATTCAGGGTCGAGTCAGGATCGTGACTCGGTTAACAAAAACAAGCGCTTCTCGGGAGGCAACCCGAGGATCTATCCTTCTTTTATCTATTTTCTAACATAAGTATAGGGGCATGCTTCTCTCCATGTGTGCTTGGTGGTTTTTGTTTTTGTGTGCAGGGTTCCCTTTGATCGAGAAGACTTTCAGAGGGTTGATATTGCTATTTTCCATCATCTTCTTCATTCAGTCTCTGATCGATCTTCATGTTTATATCAAGGGAGTACTCAGTTCTCATTATTATCTATACATATCTGATTGTGTTCTCCTTCTTACACTTGGAATTCTAGCATTAGTCTTTTGTGTTCTTAAGTGTAGGGGTAACACCTTATCACTTTTGAACATTGAGGCCAATGTTCGGTTCTAAGTGTATGGGGGTTTTATATCAATATGATCATATTCATGCCTACTTGTTTGTCCCCATGCATCCTATTTTGATCAAATGTGTGTTCGTTTTATTTATTTTAATAAAAAAATATATAATAATAAAGCGTTTTTGACCGTGCGTGATTGACATGTCCCGTAGGCTAGAACAAAGGGGATCCCGACTCTACTAGAGTGTTGATCTGGCTGCTCCCTTAACTTTTAGACTAAGCTTTTATGAATTGGTTAAATGAAAATGCTAAACGTGTACTAGTTGGTTCTCTTTAGAGCTTATATGAGTAACCTGTGGCTTTTCCTTCTAGATTATAACTAGACTAAATAAGTGTGCTTTTTTCAAGCCTTTGAACGTTAAAAATCGTTTTGTTATGCAAAAATAAATTCTTATGCAATTTTGATATAGAGTCCTAGTTCAACTATTTATTTAAATTTGAGCGGAAGTATACTTTCTTAAAAATGAAATAATGTTGCGTGAATAAATATGTTTCAAAAAAAAGAAAAAAATAGAGAAAAAGAAAATCGAAAAAAAAGAAGAAAAAACAAGAAAAAGAAAGAGAAAAAAATTGAAAAAAAAGAAAAAAGAAAAAAAATGTTTAATAGAGTTAGAGTCGAATAAATGAATAAGTGTTTATGTTGCTTTAATTTATAATTGTGAGAGACTTGCTTTTTCTTAAATTTAAATCCGAAGTTGAACTAGAATTCGTCAATTTTTTATAAGAGTTTAGACGGTATTAGAGAGTGTAGAAGTCAAAGGTCCCGTGATCTCCGATACTATTCTCGAGGGTGTAAAAACCTAGCCTCCTAAGATTTGCTAAAGGACAAGCTGAGAAGAAAGTCGCTACATGGAGTGATCTCTCCTTTGAATCTTCAATCTCTAAATTACCGTAGTTGTTTTTCATCTAAGTGTCTTTTATTAGCTTAGCGGTGATTTCAAGATCTTTAATTTCAAAATCCCGCCAATCTCGGTACTATTCTCCGTGGGATGTCAAAAGCCCGGGCACTTAACAGATGAGGTTGGGACGTTCCGAAAAGAAAGCCGCTACATGGGAAATGCCATTTTTTAATCTTAAATCTCGTGATTTTTGGTGAGTCTAATAATCCACTTAGATGATTAGCAACCATAACAAATGTCGATTTGAACGATCAAAACTTTGAAAATGAACACACTTGCCTAGTTTTTTTATAATTGTAGGAGTGAAAAGTTATATTTACTTAGGTTATTAGTATAGTAGTGTTAGCATTTTGCAAAAACTTTTGCACAAGGAGTCTTAGCTTAGTTGGGAGTAATAAAAAGAGGATGACGATCTTTATTCCCTGGAGACACCCAGTTTGCGTGTTTCCCGTTCTATGATCCTTATACCTTGAATAAAAAGTCTAGCATGCCGGGTCATAATGAATTTTTAAATTATTTTTGGAGTTAACATTTGTGATAATAGTTGCTTGGGGGCAAGCAACGCTTAAGTGTAGGCGTGTTGAACACGTAGTTATTCATATTTTTAGTGGTAATATCCCTTCATTTATGGCATAATAAATAGCAAAACTGTATATTTAGTGCATATATCGTTTATATGTGTTATTTATTATTGTAGGTACGAATATCAAAGAAAATGAGCAAAAACAAAGCCAAAGAGCCAAAAACGCGCACGAGAAATGGAAGAGCGCAAAGATCAAGTTTGACGGTGCCTTCTTATTTTAATGGGCCGACCCAACACCATTTTAATGGGCAGGACCGACCCATTAATTAATAAGTCAACACAGCCATTATGGCTCCAATATTATACAACCAACATTTGCAACGTTTGCAAATTAAAAAGCCTACATCCATTTTCAATGTTTTGCAACAATTGCAAATGTAATGATACAGTAGGAATGGACGCAGCCCACACAAGGCCCAGTTGGTTTCATGAAGCCCAGCAAGCCAAGGAAAAAAAGATCAGATAGGGGAGTGGCGTACAAAGAACGCAACACATATACATTCTATTTTCCACTCACTTATATAGATATATTTTCCTGTGTTTTTTTAGATAAGGTAGTGTAGTACTATTATATTTTTGGTTAATTTTCTTCTTTAGATTCTGTTTTTATTTCCAGCCAATAGTATTAAATATTTAACCGCAGCGTGTTTCAATCTTATTTTTTTATCTTGTCTGATTTTAGTTGATGAATAAAGAATCAGTTTCGTTTCTTCTTGGTACCTTGCATTCGATTCGGTTTACATAAAAGTTTTTGTCGATTATTGTTTTGGTGTAGAAGTCGAGATACCCAGATTTGATTTTGGATTCGTTTTTTTTCTGTTGTCGTTTGAAGATTGACTGATTGTGGTTAGCTTGTTGAAGTTTGATGTTGATGTGGGGGATTCGGTTATAGATGTTTAATTGCGGTTTTTGTAATTTTATCGGTTTGGGATTCGTAGGAGTGAGTTTGCGTTATGAATATAGTGGTTATAGTTTGTGACCTTTGACAGCTTATTCTCTTATTTAGTTTTATTCTTTTCTTTTGATTTTGGTTAATTGGCTTTGAAAGGGTGCTGAGTGAGTGATTGGTTGCTAGTGATGCATAACAATAAGAAAACAAAAATAATACTAGTAGTAATAGTAAATATTCTAAAAATAATCTTTTTCCGAACATAAGACGCTACCATTTTGCTATAACACTTTTCTTGTTAAAACTTTATGTGTACACATTTATATAGGATAATGATTAGTTTAGTTTAGCATCTAAATGTTTTGAGTAATTTTATTTTAATTAGGATAGCTTAAGTATTTTTTATATTGAAATAAAACTTGTTTAGATTTTAAAAATTGTTTTCAAAACAGTATCTTGTAGCTACTTATTTGTCGTTGACGTTTGTTGTTTTTTGTTATCTCGACGAATGCGGTTAATCTTTTGGCGAGGAGTTTTACGGGTCTTTTAGCTAGATTAAGATTTAAAGTTTAAAGCTCGATTTGTTTTTATATCGGTAGTTAGTTGATAAAATTGACAAATTTATTCGCTAATTAGTTTGATAAAAACTTTTAAAGTAATAGACGTTAAATATAATTTAGTTATTAGATCGGGTGGTTAATTTTCGTCTCCGGTTATTCGTTCGGGTATCAATCTTATAACTCTTTTCTTATTGTTATTTTATTAGCTTATATATAATTGTTATTTATGTTTGTTTATTTTAGCATCTTTATTATCATTAGTTGGTATTAGTAGGTTCATACTTGTAGCATAATTGTCTCTTTATATCGTTTTATATTTTTACTCATTTCAAATTAGTAGTTTTAAATATAAAAATCAAAATCTCTTTTATTCGAGCATCAAACTTGAGACATTAATGCGGATTTCCATTCACACTTCGCCGAGATTACAATAACCATTCGGGTGTACGAAAATGACTCAATCACTCTTCTCGAGTCGAGCTGACTCCTCATAATCATCCCTTTCATGAAGCATCTCCAGACTGCTTGCTGCCAGCCACTTGTGCCACATTAGTGAATGTAGCACACAACCGACGATAAGTAATAGAGGTATGAAGAGCCCAACGGAAATGTTTCACTTGCTCTTCTGCTGTGCCAGCAACTACACCCATAAAACCAGCTAACCTAAGGAATCGCTACATGAATTCTGTGCTGTTCTCACCGGTCTTCTGACGGATAGCATGATAATCTCTCCTCAGTCATTCTTGCTCAGCTCTAAGGAAGAATTGATTGTAGAATAACTCATTGAACTGCACCCATGTCAAGGTAGTAAGCCATGCCTTACCTCCATTAGTCTGCTTGTAAGCTCTCCACCATGCTAACGCGTCACCCTCAAACTTGTAACATGCCAACCTTGCCTTGTATATACCATCGCAACCCATGGCATCAAAGATCTTCTCCATATGCGAGATCCACTTCTCAGCATCTGACGGCTACCTCAGCCTTCTCGAATGATCGAGGCTTCTGTTTGTTGAATCCTTCCAGCTACGTGTGGAGGGTGACTGGTGGAGGAGGAGGGGGGATTCGCAGGATGTGGTCCATTCTAGAATTATGCCCGAATCTCGTTTTGGATGTGGGGGAGCATAGTCTGCAGAGTTACTCGGACAGCTGCCACAAGTTCCTAATCATTTCGTGTGTTAACCATCTGACAGATTCAAAAGAAGGTAAATGATTAATCTATTAGAAACATGGAATAAGTATGAGATACATGGAATAATTTATGAAGGCATAGCCAACGAAATCTGGCATTAGCAAGGGTGGACGACTATGATTCAGTCCACAAAACAAATTCGAAGAAAACCACATGTGACTAAGTATGGCCGATGTCATATCGACCCTTACTTAGTAAAAAACTTAAAGAAAACAATGATACATTAAATAAAATCAACTGTCAGTTTGAGAAGATCCTAGTGACTACCCACTAGTCACATATCAAGTTTTATAGCCTATAGGTCAAAGCCTTGGCTCTAATACCATAATTGTAACACCCCACTTTGATAAGTGGACTGTTACATGATAATTATGGCGTGTCATCAAAGCATGCAAGGTAAATGTTTGAAAAACATAATGACCATAAATGAAATCGGAATCAAACATCGGTCCCAAAACATAAGCTTGATTGTGGTAAAATACGACCTTTTAGGAAAAAGGCCTAAAAGCGGAAAGTATTAAACAAATGACTTAGGAAAATCAAGTGTTAATGACCCAATTAAGTTCGTTTCCCAAGGAGGTATATGTGTGTGAATAATTCGTAATTGGTTTGAGATTAATATTTGAAAGAAGGGGATGAGAAAATAGAATGACGAAGACGTGAAAATTATTACTACGACGACTAAAATTAAAAGCGTAAAAAGAGCTAAAATAAAAGTAATTCTAAAAATTCGCAAAAAATTACCAAAAATCAAGTTAAACAAACTAAGAGTTTACAATTGATCAAAACTTTTTCAAACCTTTTAATTAATTAAATATTAATTTTTAAATGCTAATTAAAGCCCTAAAAATCAAAATAATTATTAAAAAGCCCAAATAAATATCTTTTACTTTGTAAACCACTATAATGACTCAATAAGAATAAAAACTTATTTTATAATTTTTAAAACTAATTAAAACTATTTAAAATGATTAAAAACTATTAAAAACTTAAAATAATTCTAGAAATTAGAAAAATGAAGATAAAATTAACCTAAGAGTTGCAAAATCCTATATTAATGTAATTAACCTAAGAAAAATATTAAAAGTGCAAAAATGTGAAATTTGAAATTTAATAATAAAATAATATTAAACTAATATTAAAATAATATTAAAAATCCAAAAATTATAAAGAATTCTAAAAACTTGAAAACTACTACAGTTTAACCTAAGTAAACAGAAAATGAAAGTGAAATGACCAAAATACCCCTAATGGGCCCCCAAATGGGCTAAAATAGAAAACAGTCCACACTAATGGGCTTTTTGGCCCAAAAACTCAAACTTGGCCCAAATGACCTGAAAAAGCCCTATCTAACTCAAAATTTAATTCTAAACACAAAAGTCTGAAGGCCCAAAAACTGGTTTTGAGCTTATCACAGCTTAAATGGTCAACAGCTTATTCTTATTGGGCCAATAAGCCCATTAAGCAATAAGCGAATGCCATAAGCTCAGATTAGACACATAACCTTATTTTGAGATGCCTAAGAGATCTGTGAAAAGAAATTTTGAAAAACTACACTCAATAAGCCAGAAATAAGCAAAGTAGAATTTCACTAAAAGACAAAATAGTTGACTTAGAGTTCTAGACCACCTCAGACCTTCTAATAAGTTTCCAAATACTCTAAATGACTTAATTAAGACAAATCAACAAAGAAAAGTTCAATAAGCCAAGCCAATTAAGCAGAATAAGCCGATAAGCACTTATTTAAAAGTCAAAGTTATTGGTTTTCTAGTCAAACCTCAAAGTCAACCCTTCAAATGCTCCAGAATGAACAAATGGGTCAATAAGTGACACCTATTACAAATTCAAAGTTGTTGCAGGTTAAAATAAGCTAGAATAGCTTATTGATAAGCAACAGTTGAAATAACACTAGCAGTGGCTAGCAGCAGGGGAAATGAGTTCCTACTGCTTTGACTATTTGACTTGCTTTTTTAGAGAGATCTAGTTGAATTCAAATGGAAACAAGGGCACCCTTGTAATCATTGGATCACAATGAGTCTATATCAACAAAGAAATCACAATTTGGTTCACTCAATAAGCACAGAATAAGCAAACAGTTCTCAGATATGCCACAGACCTTGAAAATAAGTAGTTATGAAAAAAAAATAAGCAGATTAAGCATGAATAGGCCAGCCAAATTGAAACAAATGCATACACAAGCTATAATAAAGTCCAATGAGAACAAATAAACTTGTTCAAGCAATGGATCAAAGTAAATAAGCAGATTCAAGCACCAAAAGTTACTGATTAGTAAAAGTGATTATCTAAAATCCATTTGCTGATCTATTTGACCACCAATCCAAATTCAATCCTTCAAATCCCCTTCCCTGATTAAGTTAACCAAAATTTAGCACTTGTTAACCCTAGTCTACCCTTAGATCTAGGTGTCCCCAAAATTTTAGCCAAAATACCCAAGTTAAACAGATTTTATATCCTTTTGATTGATTTGGTTGTTTCAAGCCACAAAACTTGCAGGTAATGAACCCTTTGCACCAGATAAACAGATACCAACCCAATAGAACCAAAAACAACAACACTAGTTGCCTTAAATCCCTTTGAATCAGTTAACCCAAACATCCCTTTGGAATCTGATTTCTCAAACTTCCAAAGGATTGTTATGATTTAACCTTCCAAACAAGATCTAATCAACCCTAACAACACTTATCCACCCTTAGTAACTCAAATCAACCGCAAATTCACAGATTCACAATTAATCATGCAAAAATCACCAAAAATCATACAAAAATCAGAAAAATGAAAAAGGAATAGAGATACAAACCTCCAAGATGTACATCCACACCTTGGATTATTTGAGCTTAGGTGCTAGCAAAACAAGCACCAGCTTCCTTGTACCTGCTAAGAACAACAAACAGCAAGGATGAACAAATACCTATGAAATCTGATTTTTTGAAAACAAGAGTTTTATCCCATAAAACCTTTCCTCAAAAACCAACAAATGATAAATTGGAACTCAGATCTTAGCTATTCAGATACCAAACTTTTATAAATAACACAAGAGAATTAAAGATTTTCAGAAATTCAAATTTTATTTCATAAAAAGGGATTACAAAGAAGATAGCTAAAATCTGGAACAAAATCTCTCTCACATGTTGAGGAGTCTTTATATAGACGAATACAAGGTACCAATAAGCAAAACCCTAGACTATGAAATCCCTAAGATGCCCTTGAAATCTTCTAGACGCATTTTGCTGTTGAGCTGTCCAAATGAATCAGAGACGTTCATTTTAGCTTTAGGGTTAAGCAATGAGTGTTAGCTGTTGATTTGGCCACATGTCTTTACTTGGAGAGGAGGGTGTGATATGATTGGGTAACGGATTTGGGTGTGGGGTCCTTTGTTGAGTGGAGAAGAGGGATTTAATTGTTGGGATGAGTTCTGGAGTGTGTGAATTAAACGTGTGTCAAGGTAATTTCATTTTATCCTTTGGTTAAGTGGGTGGTAATTCTGGGTTCATCACGTGCTACAGAAACAAGTTTGATCCGATATTAGTGGGACAAAAGTGTTTGGCTCGTGTTTATTGAGTTTTAACTTTGGAAATTGGCACATTAAGTCCTTGTGTTTTGGCAAAAGTGGTATAAAATGTCTTTCCGCTTGAAACTTGGTTTCCCTTTGTTAATTAAGTTCTATACTTCACACTTTTGCCCCAAAACTTTGGCAAAAGGTTTTCAAGGGTTGTTTTTGCCATTTTTGCATAGTTTGAGAACTGATCTTGGACATTCTTGATCTTTAAAGGTCTTCAATGTATCTTTGACTTCATGAGGGACCATTATTGACAATTTAGAATTGATGAGAGATTAAACTTGCCAATTCTTCAAAGTTGAAGGACCTTTTTTGTAATTTTGACAAACTTAAGGGACCAAACTTGTAATATGAATATACAAGGGTATTAAGTGTCATTTCTTCATAAATGATGGATCAATCTTGTACTTCTTCAAGTCGTCAAGGGTTTTTCTTTGAGAAATCCATATCTAGTGCCTGGTTCATTGTACGGCTTCGTTTCTCGTGTCCGTTTTTCCTTGTTTCTTGTGAGCTTTTGTCTTTTTCACGATATCCATACCTAAAATACACAAGTAAACAAATACAAGCATATATATGGTATATTTATGACATTTTATGCATTTAAAGCCCGAAAAGAATGATGAGATCATGTATAAATGCCATCTCATCACTCCCCATACTAAGCCATTATCGTGTCCTCACGCAATGCTAGAATAAAGTATCTAAGCATCACCAAAATTCAATTTTTATTACCCTTTATTAAAAAGTAAAGACTTGCAATAATACTACGAAGATGTGAAAAGACATAATGTATGATTTTCATCACGGGTGTGACTTTTAGGGTCAATGAATAGAAACAAGTAAATGTCCCATAGAGTAAATTTCGTCATCCTTGATTGTCATACATTCCATGCTAAGTGCAAAAACGAGATCATTGTTGGTACAAGTCACAATGCTAACACTACTCATACGTCCAAATTGTGTAATACTTTTTCTCCCCGCAATCCTAGTTATTATGAAAGGAAATGGGTTTCTAGAGTTTTTTTAACTATTTGTCATGGATCACAAGTGATTCATATTGACTTATTTGAGTATTTATTAGTCCGAAAGTAAAGTAGCACGATTTAATCGATAGTTAACCGAAGGATAAAATCTTTTAAAACGGCTTCTCGAGTATCTCCTTAAGTTCATATCTTGACATAACTCGTTTCACGATTTGAGACCTTTCTCGGACCGATATTTGGCATGTACTTCATACTTCAAATCTTGGGAAGACGTTCTTGAAATTATGGTCTTCTCTTCATATTTTGGAATTTCTTCACTTTACGTTTTTGAGAGATTCTTCATACTTGGACCACGACTTCATCATTTTTCTTCAATCTTTATTTTGGACTTTGATATACAACGATCCGCTTCCTTTTAGGACTTGGATATATTTATCCTCATACCTTGTAAGGGTATTTTTGGATAGACTTTCTCCATGATTTTTAGGGGAGTAATTGCTTTTCGTCGTGTGTCTCGATCCTTCATATTGATTTTGGAATAATGATACTTCACATCATCTTGGATCTTTAGCAACAAAATAGAGCTACTCATGCCTTGTTATGGCCTTTTTGGATCTTCGCCAATCTTCGCGTACCGCTTCAATAAGTTATGCCTTGGCTATGAACTCTATTCAACCCCGAGCAACTTTTAAACGATCTTGTGCTACAAGTTAAGTAACCTTTCAAATCGTACGACCTTACTTATTGGAATTATTTTTATTCCTAATGCATTGATCGTATGGGAGAAAAAGCCACAATTAAAAACATATGAGTTTTTGAAAGAACATTTTCATGTTCTACGTTTAGCATGATCACTTGTCTAACTCTATCATCTCTCGTTCTTCACTATTTAAAGACCTCTAATAAAAGAGACTCGTGAATACTTAGCCATGCAAGTCAAAATTAAGCCAAATTTGGATTAGCTTTCATTAAGAATATATCAAATCGAAGTTTTGGGTTTTCAAGCCACCTATAGGATCTTGCACTTTCTTGGACTTTTTCAAGTTTTAGAGAATGCATTTTATAGTTCCCTTGATAAGTGACTTTCTAGGATCAATTATAGGAACTTGCGAAAAGTTCTTGTTCTTAACCCGAATGAGCTAAGACTTTCGCGTTTTAAAGTTACCTATATAAAAGTCTAGCAAAACTTGATTTGAGCGGGTTAAGGAATGTAAAGGGCTCCAAATTCCCATCAAGTCAAAAATTAACTCTTATTCTACCCATCGGAAAATATACATTCGTGTCTTAAAAACACTTATTAAAACTAATTTTTTTTAAATTTGGCCATTTTTAGCCTTATTAGCAACAAAACAAAACGTTGAAAGTTGGAAAACGTGAGGGCGTAGCAAAGCAAGTACCTATTCACCCCCCATACTAAAATTAAACATTGTCCTCAATGTTTCGAGTCTAAAGGAGGAGCACCCCCATACTAGAGATGAAGAATCGAATGCTTAGGATCTAGCATGGAAAGGGTGATCAACAATATATCTAAAGCCGTTTATTAAGTATGCTAAAATATAATTGTTAGAACAATAAAGGATAAGTCATGGATTCGTGAAAAACTTCTTCAAGCAAACGATCGAGGCTCACGTAAACGAACACGAGAGTCTTCAATTGTTGCGATGATGATGATCTAGATAACACATTCACAAACAACCACGAGACAACGAGTTGGAAGGGTACAAATCCCCTCTCATTATTTATTAGAAAGCATAAAAAGGATAAACATGGGATCTCCCCCACGAGGCGCCTCGTTTTTATTACCGAGTCATGAGCTCGACTCGATCCCCTCAATGATAATTATCATTGGGGAAGGTGACTTGGTTGAGGTCATCCAATGAAGGAACTTCCCCACCAAAGTAGTGCTTAAGCATATGTCCATTCACCTTAAAGTTAGGACCATCATTTTGAGCTAGCTCGATGATCCCATAAGGAAACACTTGTGTAATGGTGAAAGGACCCGACCAACGAGATTTCAATTTCCCGGAAAATATCTTTAATCTAGATGATTGTAGTAAAATACGACTCTTGTTTAGGAAAACAAAGAGCGTAAAATAGCGGAAAGTATCGAGTGATGATTTTAGGAAAAATCAACACTAATGACCCAATCACTTAAAAGAGAGAAGAGATTCGTTTCCCAAGGAGGTATGGTGTTGTGAATTAACTTGTATGTATTTGAGATTAATATTGAGAAGAATGGGGATGAGAAGGTGAAAGACGGTTACGTGAAAATTAAACTACGACTAAAACGTAAAACCGTAGAAAAACCACAAAAATTAAAAATTTTAAACTAAGACCAAAAACAAAATCAATAATTAAAAAAAGACTAAAAAGAAGTCTAAAATAATATAAATAAAGTTAAAAATCCAATAAAGATATTTTAAAACCTTTAATTAATTAAATAATTAATTTTAAATGCTAATTAAAGCCCTAAAATTAAATTTAACTAATTCAAATGTCTAAAATATGATTTTATTGAATAATTACTCAACTTATATTATTAGAAGACTAAAAAGTAATTTTCTAAAAATTAAAACCTATTAAAACTATTTTTAAAACTCTAAAAATGATTAAAAATGATTAAAACCTAATTAAACTTAAAATAATTATAAAAATAAATCTAAAAGTTATAAAAATATTCTAAAAATGGAAAAGGTCCTAATTAATGACAAAGAACCTAGGAAAATTGAAAAAGAAGGAAAAAGAAAATTTTGAAAATTAAATAATAAAATAATATTAAAATAATGCTAAAAATAAAAAGTTTCTAAAATTTGAAATAAAAAATTTCTAAAAATCCTAAATAATATAATTAAGAGAAAAACACAAATTATAGCTCCTAAACCTTTTTTTAATAATTTTATAAAAATCTTTAAAGTTTATAAAAAACCTTAAAATGTTATAAAATTAAAAATTAAAGTTTTTAAAACCAAATCTAGATGTAAACCTCAAAAATATATTTTAAAACCTAAAAATTATTTTTCCTAGAAATAAAAACTCTTTTTGGTATTTTTTAATGAATTAATAAAAAACGTCTATTAAATAAATTCTAATAAATAAACTAATAAAAGGAAAATTATGAAAATAGCCTAGAAAAATCTGTAAACTTAATTAGATTCTAGGAAAAATGAAATAAGCAAAAATGAGAAGCAAATAAGCTGGAAATTTGATAAATAAGCCACGGCTTATTTATTTAAGCTAAAAGGAAAAACGGGTTAAGTAAATATGGAAACCACAACTCTCAATCAAAGTCCCCAGGGCGCATTGGTAAAGTATGTGTGAGTTGAGTGTGGAGACCAGGGTTCGAGTCTGCTAACCCCCTTTTTGCTTGATTAATTTTTTTTTTATTTTTGCTTTTTACCAATCCAACTGGTGACCTTTATAAGCTTATAAATCAACTCCAAATTCCTTTTTAAGCTAAGATTAAGCCAAAACGATTCCAAAAACGTGCCCAGTTTGGGCTTGAAACTGATGAGCAAGTGTGAGTGCACACTTGTGCTCACTTGATGCCAAGAGGAGCTTGGCAATTGCTTATTTGGTGAGTATTTTGGACAGTAAGGCACTCTTGTGTTCTTTGGAACACAAGAAGTCAATCAATAACACAAAGCAATAGCACTTAGCACACCAAAGATCAAAATCCAAGCACAAACAGGCAAGTGATGTTTCTGTGATGAATGAACTAGCACAATGGACTCTTAGGCAAATTTCTAGCAATCTAATGATCTATAGCTTACCAAATTATGCATACAGACTCAAAACATGACATACAAGCCAAATCAAACTATAATTCAACCTATTATTCAACAGGAATCCAAGATCAATCACAAAAAATCATGAAAATAAGCAACTTATGGCATACACAGATTTTTTGCACTCACTTTTCTTTTTAAACACTCAAATCTTCCACAAACTTGCACCAAATGTTGACAAAACAAGCAAGCAACCTAACTCTACCTAATCCAATTCATCTAACACCTTTTAAAACATGATTCAACAACTATTGCCCTGCTAAAACGTATTGCCAAACACCCTATAACTTTCTAAAACCAATATTTTACAATACCAAACCTCACAAAACTTAAACAAACTGATCCCTAGCTATTCTAACAGGCATATAAGCTTAGTTAAACAACAATCCAACAGTTTAACATCTTAAACACAGAATCAAACAAAGAGCATGCAACCTTGCTATTTTCTGAACTTTTAACTAGGTAAAGAGATTTTACCTTAGGACCCTTACATCCAAGGGCCCTAGAGGATGTATAATCCTCCTCCAATCCAACTCGGGTTGGAGCTGAACTAAATCAACAACTCCCTTGACACCTGTTTAAGAACAAAACAAAGAAAAACACACCAATATGCAATATATTAAACTGATTTCTTTCTTCCTTCTTAAATCCTTTCCAAAACTTTTTAAACTTTCTTAAAACGTCTTATTATCACTGAAATCACCAATATCATTAACTATTAACACCAAACCTAGAACAGATTTCTCCAAAATTCTTCAAAATTTCAGAAAACTTAAACACTTTTTGAAACACAAATTCACTAAACCAAATTTAGCATGGAACTCAGAATCAAGCATAAACCCAACACTCAACTTTTTATAAACATTAAAAGGAATTACAATGACTTAAACAAACACCAAACTTTAATTTCATAAAAAAGGGATTACAAGGATTTTATGCTTAAAACTGGAACAAAGGGTTGTGAACAGGCTCACACCCTATTTATACTAGTCTATTGAATCTACTAGAACCATTAAATTGCTAACCCTAGTTACATAAAAATCCCAAAATACCCTCTAAAGCTTCTAGATGATTTCTTTGTGATTGAGCTGTCAAATTGATCTCATCCATTGGATTTTGCGTTGTGGCCAAGCATATCATCATGTCCATTGATTGGGGACACGTCATGTTCCTTGGAGCCAAAGGAATGCTCCTATTGGAGGAGAGGGAATTGGGGGTTTGGTACACACGCGTGGGATTGGGTATTGGGTGTGTGGGATTAGTTCCTGCGTGTGTGAATCACACGTGGGTGAGTTTAATTGGGTTTTACCCAAGGTTAAGTGAGGGTAAGTTCTGGGCTGTAAGAATGATGAACAGTAAGTTCTTGAATCCGAAATTGGGGGTGGTAAAGTGTTAGGCGCCTTTTTAGGATTTGAATGTTTCAGTTGGCACATTTGGTCCCTTTGTTTTGAGATTTTTGGCATTAAAGGTTTTTATGCCCTAAAACGTGTTTTCACTTGTAAATAAGTTTCACCAATTTGCATTTTTGGCACAAAACTTTGACAAAAGGTTAACAAGGATTGTTTTTGCCATTTTGAGTAATTTCAAGGGCTGAACTTGGACTATATTGATCTTCAAAGGTCTTCTTTGCATCTTTAACTTCATGAGGGACCATAGTTGACAAATTTGATTTGTTGAGGGACCAATCTTGCCATTTCTTCAAAGTTGAAGGACCTTTTTGTAATTTTGACAAACTTAAGGGACCAAACTTGTAATTATTAATATACAAGGGTTTTAAGTGTCATTTCTTCATAGAATGAGGATCAATCTTGTTTTGTCTTCAAGTCTTCAAGGGTATTTGATGAAAATTCCATGATTAGGGCCCGGTTCTTTGTACGGCTTCGTTTCTCGTGTTCGTTTTTCCTTGTATCTTGTGATCTTTTGTCTTTTTCACGATATCCATACCTAAAATACACAAGTAAACAAACACAAGCATATATATGGTATTTTATGACAATTTTATGCATTTAAAGCCCGAAAAGAACGCTGAGATCATGTATAAATGCCATCTCATCACTCCCCCATACTAAGCCATTGCCGTGCCCTCACGCAATGCTAGAATAAAGTATCTAAGCATCACCAAAGTTCAATTTTATTATCCTTTATTGAAAAGTAAAAGACTTGCAACATACTACGATGATGTGTAAAGACATAATGTATGATTTTCATCACCAAAATGTGACTTTTAGGGTCAAAGAATAGAAACAAGTCAATGTCCCTTAGAGCAAACTTCGTCATCCTTGATTTTCATACATTCCATGCTAAGTGCAAAAACAAGATCATTGTTGGTACAAGTCACAATGCTAACACTACTCATACGTCCAAATTGTGTAATACTTTTTCTCCCCGCAATCCTAGTTATTATAAAAGGAAATGGGTTACTAGCATTTTTTATCTATTTGTCATGGATCAAAAGTGATTCATATTGACTTATTTGAGTAGTTATTAGTCCGAAAGCAAAGTAGCACGATTTGATCAATAGTTAGCCGAAGGACAAAATCTTTTAAAACGGCTTCTCGTGTATCTCCTTAAGTTCATATCTTGGCATAACTCGTTTCACGATTTGAGACCTTTCTCGGACCGATATTTGGCATGTACTTCATACTTCAAATCTTGGGAAGACGTTCTCGAAATTATGGTCTTCTCTTCATATATTTGGAATTTCTTCACTTGATGTTTTTGAGAGATTCTTCATATAGGACCACGACTTCATCATTTTTCTTCAATCTTTACTTTGGATTTTGATATACAACGATCCGCCTCCTTTTCGGACTTGGATATATTTATCCTCATACCTTGTTAGGGTCTTTTTGGATAGACTTTCTCCATTCTTTAGGGGAGTAATAGCTTCTCGTCGTGTGTCTTGATCCTTCATATTGATTTAGGAACAATGATACTTCACATCATCTTTGGATCTTTAGCAAAAATAGAGCTCCTCATGCCTTGTTAGGGCCTTTTTGGATGATCACCAATCTTCGCGTCCCGCTTCAATAAGTTATGCCTTGGCTATGAACTCTATTCAACCCCGAGCAACTTTTAAACGATCTTGCGCTAGAGGCTAAGTAACTTTTCAAATCGTACGACCTTACTTATTGCAATTATGATTTATTCCTAATGCATTGATCTTATGGGAAGAAAAAGCCACAATTAAAAACATATGAGTTTTTGAAAGAACACTTTCATGTTCTACGTTTAGCATGATCACTTGTCTAACTCTATCATTTCTCGTTCTTCACTATATAAAGACCTCTAATTAAAGAGACTCGTGAATACTTAGCCATGCAAGTCAAAATTAAGCCAAATTTGGATTAGCTTTCATTAAGACTATATCAAATCAAAGTTTTGGGTTTTCAAGCCACCTATAGGATCTTGCACTTTCTTGGATTTTTTCAAGTTTAGAGAATGCGTTTTAAAGTTCCCTTGATAAGTGACTTTCTAGAATCAATTATAGGAACTTGCGAAAAGTTCTTGTTCTTAACCCGAATGAATTAAGACTTTCGCGTTTTAAAGCTCCCTATATAAAAGTCTAGCAAAACTTGAATTGAGCGGGTTAAGGAATGTAAATGGCTCCAAATGCCCATCAAGTCAAAAATTAACTCTTATTCTACCCATCGGAAAATATACATTCGTGTCTTAAAAACACTTATGAAAACTAAGAAAATTTTAAAATTTGGCCATTTTTAGCCTTATTAGCAAAACAAAACATTGAAAGTTGGAACACGTGAGGGCGTAGCAAAGCAAGTACCTATTCACCCCCCCATACTAAAAGTAAACATTGTCCTCAATGTTTCGAGTCTAAAGGTGGAGCACCCCCATACTAGAGACGAAGAATCGAATGCTTAGGATCTAGCATGGAAAGGGTGATCAACAATATATCTAAAGCCGTTTATTAATTATGCTAAAAGATAATTGTTAGAACAATAAAGGATATGTCATGGATTCGTGAAAAACTTCTTCAAACGAACGATGGAGGCTCACGTAAACGAACACGAGAGTCTTCAATCGTAGATGATGATGATGATCTAGATAACACAATCACAAACAACCACGAGACAACGAGTTGGAAGGGTACAAGTCCCCTTATTAGTGAATAAAAAGCATAAAGATAAGAATGGGATCTCCCCCACGAGGCACCTCGTTTTTGATTACCGAGTCATGAGCTCGACTCGATCCCCTCAATGTTAATTATCATTGGGGAAGGTGTCTTGGTCGGGGGCAACCATTGAAGGAATTTCCCCACCAAAGTAGTGCTTAAGCCTATGTCCATTCACCTTGAAATTTGGACCATCATCTTGAGCTAGCTCAATGGTCCCATATGGAAACACTTGTGTAATGGTGAATGGACCCGACCAACGAGATTTCAATTTTCCGGAAAATATCTTAAGACGTGAGTTAAAAAGCAACACTTGATCACCAACGTTAAAAACACGGTTTTTAATCTTTGAATCATGAAACTTTTTAGTCTTTTCTTTAAAAATTAATGAATTTTCATAAGCATTATCCCTTAATTCATCCAATTCATTCAATTGTATTTTCCGGTGATCTCCCGCGGTCTTCAAGTCAAAATTAGCATGCTTAAGGGCCCAATATGCCTTATGCTCCAATTCAATGGGCAAATGACAATTCTTCCCATAGACTAACTTATAAGGAGTGCAACCGATAGGTGTCTTATAAGCGGTCCTAAAGGCCCATAAAGCGTCATCGAGTTTGTCGGACCATGAAGCACGGTTTTCTCCAATCGACCTTTCTAAAATCCTCTTCAAAGCTCGGTTCGAAACCTCGACTTGCCCACTCGTTTGCGGGTGATAAGCCGTAGAAAGACGATGTGTAACCCCATATTTCTTTAGAACCTTTTCGAATTGGTCATTACAAAAATGGGTTCCACGATCGTTTATAATAGCACGAGGGGTTCCGAACCGAGAGAATAGTTGCTTCAAAAACTTCACTACCACACGAGCATCATTAGTAGGCAAAGCCTTAGCTTCCACCCACTTAGAAAGGTAGTCCACCGCGACGAGGATATATTTGTTGCCATGAGACGATGGGAACGGCCCCATAAAGTCTATTCCCCATATGTCGAAAATCTCACACACTTGAATTATATTTTGTGGCATTTCATCACGTTGAGACGATTTTCCTTGACGTTGGCACGAATCACACGACTTCACAAGTGCGTGTGCATCACGATAGATAGAAGGCCAAAAGAAACCGGCATCGAACACTTTCTTAGCCGTGAGATTAGCACCGTGGTGACCACCCGTGGGTCCCTCGTGACAAGCTCTAAGGATATTAGAAGCTTCGGCACCAAACACACAACGTCGAACGAGTTGATCCGCACAAATCCGAAAGAGATAAGGGTCGTCCCAAAAATAGAACTTGACGTCACGAAAGAATTTTCGTTTTTGTTGTGTCGTCATACCCTTGATTATGAAATTGCCCGCATGGTAATTTGCAATGTCGGCAAACCATGGGGTGGTGTCTTTAGAATTCACTACACCGAGAGTCTCAAGAGGAAATGTTTCGGTAATTTCCTTGTTCTCGAAAACATCTTTGTGAGGATCTTCTAGACGAGAGAGATGATCGGCCGCTAGATTCTCGGCTCCTTTTTTGTCAAGCACGGTGACATCAAATTCTTGGAGGAGGAGCATCCAACGAAGCAATCTCGGCTTAGCATCTTGCTTAGCTAAGAGATACTTGATAGCCGAATGGTCGGTATACACGATGCTTTTAGTCAAGACGAGATAAGGTCGGAATTTCTCAAAAGCATAGACCACGGCAAGGAATTCCTTTTCCGTTGTGGTGTACTTTAATTGAGCCTCGGTCATCGTCTTACTAGCATAGTGGATAGGACGGAAATGCTTGTCGTAACGTTGCCCTAAGACGGCCCCTATAGCATAATCACTTGCATCGCACATGATTTCAAAGGGTAATTCCCAATTAGGAGCAACAAGAATGGGAGCTTCGGTAAGTTTCTTTTTTAGAGTCTCTAAAGCCTTAACACAATCCTCATTAAAGTTAAAAGGAGCATCCTTCTCGAGAAGGTGTGTCATAGGACGAGAAATCTTCAAAAAGTCCTTGATGAAACGACGATAAAAGCCCGCGTGGCCTAGGAAACTACGAACTCCCTTAACGGTTTTGGGATGAGGTAACTTGGCGATGACGTCTACCTTAGCTTTATCGACCTCAATCCCCGCCTTCGACACCTTATGTCCTAAGACGATTCCTTGTTTACACATGAAATGACATTTCTCCCAATTAAGCACAAGATTGGTTTCTTCACAACGTTTTAACATTTGTTCGAGATTAGATAAACATGACGTGAACGAATTACCAAACACCGAGAAGTCATCCATAAACACTTCCATCGACTTCTCGATCATGTCGTGAAAAATTGCCATCATACACCGTTGAAACGTACCGGGTGCATTACAAAGTCCGAAAGGCATCCTACGATAAGCGAACGTTCCATAAGGACATGTGAACGTAGTCTTCTCTTGATCACGAGGGTCGATAGGGATTTGAAAGTAACCGGAAAAACCATCTAAAAAGCAATAGAATTCATTTCCCGCAAGTCGCTCCAACATTTGATCCATGAAGGGCAAAGGAAAGTGGTCTTTACGAGTGGCGTCATTTAACTTTCGGTAGTCAATACACACCCTCCAACCGGTCACAACACGAGTGGGAATTAACTCGTTGTTTTCATTAGGCACAACGGTCATTCCTCCCTTTTTAGGGACACAATGGATTGGGCTCACCCATGGGCTATCGGATATAGGATAAATCATTCCCGCGTCAAGGAGTTTAAGGACCTCCTTTTTAATGACATCGTGAATTTTGGGATTCACCCTTCTTTGACTTTGAATTGCGGGTTTGTAGTCCTCCTCCATTAAAATCTTGTGAGTACAAAATTTTGGGTCAATACCCTTAATGTCGGAAATTTTCCACGCAATTGCCCCTTTGTGAGCCTTAAGAACTTTCAAGAGCTCGGTTTTTTCATCATTAGCAAGATCTTTTGCAATAATAACCAGCAACTTGTCATCACCTTCCAAGAATGCATATTCAAGGTGAGAAGGAAGATCTTTCAATTCAAGGATAGGCGGTTCCTCGATTGAAGATTTTGGTTCAACACTCATAACTTCCATCGGCGAAAGAAATGGTGGAATAGAAGTATCATCACTAATCAACACCTCATCTTCATTGTCGATTTCATTTGAAGTGAAATCGCCTCCTTGGAATGGAGTGAGATTTGGTGTGGAATTAGCAAGAATCGGATCCAAAATAGTGGGATTGCCACTTGACGAGCTATCGGAAAAACCTAACACTTCTTGTGAAAACTCATCGCAAACCACATCAACGATGTCAATGTGATTAATGGTAGCGATTGCATAAACATGAGAAGGTTTCGAGTTTTGAGTAGCGTTTATAACAAGTTCCTCTTCGTTGAATCTCAAAGTGATAGTTCTTGCATGAACATCGATAAGCGATCTCGAAGTGTCTAAAAACGGACGACCTAAAATTAGAGGAACTTGAGGATCCGCGGGGATGTCAACTACTATAAAATCAACGGGGTAGTAGAACTTCCCCACTTTCACGAAAACATCTTCGGCTATTCCACATGCCATAATCGTAGAATGATCGGCCATCTCGATGGACATGTTCGAAGGAATAAGAGCCGGAAGCGAAAGCGATTTCCAAATGGAAAATGGCATCAAATTAATGCTCGCACCAAGATCGGCCAAGGCGAGGCATTCTTTCATTTCTTGTATGTCACAAGGAATGAGAAACTTTCCGGGATCACCAACTTTTTCCGGTATGCGGTTAAGATAAACCGAAGAACAATTAGCAAGCTTTGAAAGCTTTTCCTTATCGCTCATCATACTTTTAAAAGTGGAAGCGAAACGAGGCATGTATAACAACGCGTCGGCTAAACTCACATCAAAATGCACTTGTTGAAACATCTTAATAAAAAGCTCGATTTGTTGTTTGTTACGTTCTTGCATTTTCTCTTTGTTTCGTCTCGAAGGGTAGGGTAAAGGTGGTGTGGGTAGGTCATTAGGCAACGGCCTTGGAATCTCGGGTTCCACAATTGGTATTGGTGTAACCGTAGGTGTGGTTTGAGCGGTACTTCGTGGGATTGTAATGTGCTCCTTTTCAACCATCACCTCGGGTTCTTTCTCGATTTCCTTCTCCGTAGAAGTACTTGGACGAGAGATTGGTTCCTTGAAAGTTTTACCACTACGAGTAGCAACAACCTTCAATTCTCCCCTCGGGTTGTTAATGGTATCACTAGGAAGACCACCCGAAGAAGAGGGCTTACACATGATAGCTTCAAACATCTTAGCCATTCGGTCCTTAAATTTTGATTGCCTAGCATCCGCTTTCAATAACTCTTGCTTAATCTCATCTTGTCCTAATTCCATCTTTTGTTGGTTTTGTTGAAGACGTTGGACATTTCCTTCCATTTTGTTTGCATGAGTTTTAAGTTCATTAGCAAGTTCATTTTTAAGCTCGTTTTTCAACTCGGACCTTAAGCTAATCATCTCACGTTGCATATTATCAAATTTAGCATCATTTGCTTTTGCATAATCTAAAAATTCTCCTTGCAAATTTTTCGTGTGAGCATTTTGAAAACCTTGTGTAGTGTTTTGAAAATCACGGTTTTGGTTTTGATTAGAGATTTGTCCATTCCCACTTTGATAATTCCCTTTGTTGTAATTGCGTGTGTTGCCTTGGTAATTACCTTGGTTGTTGTTTCGATAATTATTAGCATTTTGGTTTGGTGGATCTTGATTTTGGCGGGAACCTTGGCCGTTTTGGTTATAAGTTCCCGTTGCTACATAAGCACTCGAAGTGTTACCATCCGCGGTAATGCACTCGGAAAGATCATGAGCTCCTCCACAAGATAAACAACTCTTAGCAACCGCTTTAACCGAAGCGGAATTGGAAGCTTCTTGAGCCTTCCAATGGGACATTAGATTAGCAAATCTATCAAAAAACCGATTTTCCTCATTAGCTTCATCATGTAAGGCGTTAATGTTACGAGACGATTGTGATGACGATGACGAACCCATATTGGCAACACTCGGTGTGTTACGAGGGCTATAAACCTTAGATCGATTTTCAATGATTTGTAAAGCCTCATTTGTCGTCTTGCACAAAAAATTACCACCCGTGGCGGCATTCAAATAATCTCGTTCATGATCATTAAGCCCATTATAAAAGGTATCTATTTGATGCAATTCCGAAAAATCATGGTGAGGACATTCATGTAACATCTCCTTAAATCGTTCCCATGCCATTGAAAAACTTTCATTGTTACGTTGCACAAATCGTGAAATCTCATTTTTTAAGTGTGTTGTTTTCGATGGTGGAAAAAACTTGTTCACAAACTTAGAAACGAGATCGGCCCATGTCAAAATCGAATTTGGCGGTTCTTTCTCGAGCCAAATTTTTGCGGGTCCATCCAACGAATATGGAAACAACATCATCTTAATGGCGTCATGCGGAACATCTTTGAATTTGCTAGTGGCGGTGAGACGGTTGAAATTCCTAATGTGGTAATGCGGGTTGTCTTTCTCGTGACCTCGAAACTTGTTTGCTTGTAGCATCGACATTAAACCCGTCTTAATCTCGAAATTCTCCGCAAGGATGGCGGGAATAACAATGGCCTCTCCAAAACCCTCGGTGGGTGCTTGTAGCAACTCCATCATAGTACGATTAGCCATTACGACTTCTTGTTCTATAATAGGTTCAACAATTGGAGGTTCTTCAACAATCAACGATCCTTGATTTGCTTGCTTTTGAAGTCGTTTACGAGCTCGTTTAGCTTGATTACGAGTGATCATAAACTACACGAAGAATGGGAGGTGAGAAAAGAAGATTCTTTTTGGTTGTTTTGTGGATTTTCAATTTTTTTGTGTTTTTGATGATATTTAATTTTTTTGGATTTTGGTGTATCTTCGTAGACAACAATCTACAAAATCTCTCCTCGAATCAAACTCTTGATTAAAGAAGCCTCAAAGGAATGAAAACGATCACGTGGAGTGAACGCCTTCGAATGACTTTAGAACTTTGGTGAAAACCAAATTGTTCACGAGGGTTTAATCACAAAGAAAACCAAGCAAATATAGTATACATATTAATACTTTGGGCGGCAAAACCCTCGATTAGCCTTCAAAATCAAAATACTCACAAGCAAGCGGGGAAACGAGGCGGCGCGAAGCACTTAAGAGCCTTTTTCCTTAGGGTATATTTTATAATACCCGCCTTATACCCACCTTATAGTTTGTATTTTTCAAAATCGAGCTTCACGAAAGTATTTATCTATTTTTGCCTTTTCTTTTTGTTTGAGATTCGAATACAATAATTAGGAGATCAAATCCCAATTAAGGTTGTGTTTTCACACTTTTGGAGATATTGTATTTTGATTGTGATACTTAATACAATATATTAATAATATTCATAAAGAAAAACCAAGAAAACCGATAATACGTGTTAAGGGAGTTCCACTTAACACAAATACTATTTTGGATAATATCAAAAACAAAATTTTCCAAATTAAAGCACAACACACCTCCCCGGCAGCGGCGCCAAAAATGATTGTAGTAAAATACGACTCTTGTTTAGGAAAACAAAGAGCGTAAAATAGCGGAAAGTATCGAGTGATGATTTTAGGAAAAATCAACACTAATGACCCAATCACTTAAAAGAGAGAAGAGATTCGTTTCCCAAGGAGGTATGGTGTTGTGAATTAACTTGTATGTATTTGAGATTAATATTGAGAAGAATGGGGATGAGAAGGTGAAAGACGGTTACGTGAAAATTAAACTACGACTAAAACGTAAAACTGTAGAAAAACCACAAAAATTAAAAATTTTAAACTAAGACCAAAAACAAAATCAATAATTAAAAAAAGACTAAAAAGAAGTCTAAAATAATATAAATAAAGTTAAAAATCCAATAAAGATATTTTAAAACCTTTAATTAATTAAATAATTAATTTTAAATGCTAATTAAAGCCCTAAAATTAAATTTAACTAATTCAAATGTCTAAAATATGATTTTATTGAATAATTACTCAACTTATATTATTAGAAGACTAAAAAGTAATTTTCTAAAAATTAAAACCTATTAAAACTATTTTTAAAACTCTAAAAATGATTAAAAATGATTAAAACCTAATTAAACTTAAAATAATTATAAAAATAAATCTAAAAGTTATAAAAATATTCTAAAAATGGAAAAGGTCCTAATTAATGACAAAGAACCTAGGAAAATTGAAAAAGAAGGAAAAAGAAAATTTTGAAAATTAAATAATAAAATAATATTAAAATAATGCTAAAAATAAAAAGTTTCTAAAATTTGAAATAAAAAATTTCTAAAAATCCTAAATAATATAATTAAGAGAAAAACACAAATTATAGCTCCTAAACCTTTTTTAATAATTTTATAAAAATCTTTAAAGTTTATAAAAAACCTTAAAATGTTATAAAATTAAAAATTAAAGTTTTTAAAACCAAATCTAGATGTAAACCTCAAAAATATATTTTAAAACCTAAAAATTATTTTTCCTAGAAATAAAAACTCTTTTTGGTATTTTTTAATGAATTAATAAAAAACGTCTATTAAATAAATTCCAATAAATAAACTAATAAAAGGAAAATTATGAAAATAGCCTAGAAAAATCTGTAAACTTAATTAGATTCTAGGAAAAATGAAATAAGCAAAAATGAGAAGCAAATAAGCTGGAAATTTGATAAATAAGCCACGGCTTATTTATTTAAGCTAAAAGGAAAAACGGGTTAAGTAAATATGGAAACCACAACTCTCAATCAAAGTCCCCAGGGCGCATTGGTAAAGTATGTGTGAGTTGAGTGTGGAGACCAGGGTTCGAGTCTGCTAACCCCCTTTTTGCTTGATTAAATTTTTTTTTTTATTTTTGCTTTTTACCAATCCAACTGGTGACCTTTATAAGCTTATAAATCAACTCCAAATTCCTTTTTAAGCTAAGATTAAGCCAAAAAGATTCCAAAAACGTGCCCAGTTTGGGCTTGAAACTGATGAGCAAGTGTGAGTGCACACTTGTGCTCACTTGATGCCAAGAGGAGCTTGGCAATTGCTTATTTGGTGAGTATTTTGGACAGTAAGGCACTCTTGTGTTCTTTGGAACACAAGAAGTCAATCAATAACACAAAGCAATAGCACTTAGCACACCAAAGATCAAAATCCAAGCACAAACAGGCAAGTGATGTTTCTGTGATGAATGAACTAGCACAATGGACTCTTAGGTAAATTTCTAGCAATCTAATGATCTATAGCTTACCAAATTATGCATACAGACTCAAAACATGACATACAAGCCAAATCAAACTATAATTCAACCTATTATTCAACAGGAATCCAAGATCAATCACAAAAAATCATGAAAATAAGCAACTTATGGCATACACAGATTTTTTGCACTCACTTTTCTTTTTAAACACTCAAATCTTCCACAAACTTGCACCAAATGTTGACAAAACAAGCAAGCAACCTAACTCTACCTAATCCAATTCATCTAACACCTTTTAAAACATGATTCAACAACTATTGCCCTGCTAAAACGTATTGCCAAACACCCTATAACTTTCTAAAACCAAGATTTTACAATACCAAACCTCACAAAACTTAAACAAACTGATCCCTAGCTATTCTAACAGGCATATAAGCTTAGTTAAACAACAATCCAACAGTTTAACATCTTAAACACAGAATCAAACAAAGAGCATGCAACCTTGCTATTTTCTGAACTTTTAACTAGGTAAAGAGATTTTACCTTAGGACCCTTACATCCAAGGGCCCTAGAGGATGTATAATCCTCCTCCAATCCAACTCGGGTTGGAGCTGAACTAAATCAACAACTCCCTTGACACCTGTTTAAGAACAAAACAAAGAAAAATACACCAATATGCAATATATTAAACTGATTTCTTTCTTCCTTCTTAAATCCTTTCCAAAACTTTTTAAACTTTCTTAAAACGTCTTATTATCACTGAAATCACCAATATCATTAACTATTAACACCAAACCTAGAACAGATTTCTCCAAAATTCTTCAAAATTTCAGAAAACTTAAACACTTTTTGAAACACAAATTCACTAAACCAAATTTAGCATGGAACTCAGAATCAAGCATAAACCCAACACTCAACTTTTTATAAACATTAAAAGGAATTACAATGACTTAAACAAACACCAAACTTTAATTTCATAAAAAAGGGATTACAAGGATTTTATGCTTAAAACTGGAACAAAGGGTTGTGAACAGGCTCACACCCTATTTATACTAGTCTATTGAATCTACTAGAACCATTAAATTGCTAACCCTAGTTACATAAAAATCCCAAAATACCCTCTAAAGCTTCTAGACGATTTCTTTGTGATTGAGCTGTCAAATTGATCTCATCCATTGGATTTTGCGTTGTGGCCAAGCATATCATCATGTCCATTGATTGGGGACACGTCATGTTCCTTGGAGCCAAAGGAATGCTCCTATTGGAGGAGAGGGAATTGGGGGTTTGGTACACACGCGTGGGATTGGGTATTGGGTGTGTGGGATTAGTTCCTGCGTGTGTGAATCACACGTGGGTGAGTTTAATTGGGTTTTACCCAAGGTTAAGTGAGGGTAAGTTCTGGGCTGTAAGAATGATGAACAGTAAGTTCTTGAATCCGAAATTGGGGGTGGTAAAGTGTTAGGCGCCTTTTTAGGATTTGAATGTTTCAGTTGGCACATTTGGTCCCTTTGTTTTGAGATTTTTGGCATTAAAGGTTTTTATGCCCTAAAACGTGTTTTCACTTGTAAATAAGTTTCACCAATTTGCATTTTTGGCACAAAACTTTGACAAAAGGTTAACAAGGATTGTTTTTGCCATTTTGAGTAATTTCAAGGGCTGAACTTGGACTATATTGATCTTCAAAGGTCTTCTTTGCATCTTTAACTTCATGAGGGACCATAGTTGACAAATTTGATTTGTTGAGGGACCAATCTTGCCATTTCTTCAAAGTTGAAGGACCTTTTTGTAATTTTGACAAACTTAAGGGACCAAACTTGTAATTATTAATATACAAGGGTTTTAAGTGTCATTTCTTCATAGAATGAGGATCAATCTTGTTTTGTCTTCAAGTCTTCAAGGGTATTTGATGAAAATTCCATGATTAGGGCCCGGTTCTTTGTACGGCTTCGTTTCTCGTGTTCGTTTTTCCTTGTATCTTGTGATCTTTTGTCTTTTTCACGATATCCATACCTAAAATACACAAGTAAACAAACACAAGCATATATATGGTATTTTATGACAATTTTATGCATTTAAAGCCCGAAAAGAACGATGAGATCATGTATAAATGCCATCTCATCACTAGAGTTAAAAAGTAACACTTGATCACCAACGTTAAAAACCCGGTTTTTAATCTTTGCATCATGAAACTTTTTAGTCTTTTCTTTGAAAATCAATGAATTTTCATAAGCATTGTCTCTTAATTCATCCAATTCATTCAATTATATTTTCCGGTGATCCCCCGTGGTCTTTAAATCAAAATTAGCATACTTAAGGGCCTAATAGGCCTTATGCTCCAATTCAATGGGCAAATGACAATTCTTCCCATAGACTAACTTATAAGGAGTACAACCGATAGGTGTCTTATAAGCGGTCCTAAAGGCCCATAAAGCGTCATTGAGTTTGTCAGACCATGAAGCACGGTTTTCTCCAATCGACCTCTCTAAAATCCTCTTCAAAGCTCGATTTGAAACCTCGACTTGACCACTCGTTTGCGGGTGATAAGCCGTAGAAAGACGATGAGTAACTCCATATTTCTTTAAGACCTTCTCGAATTTGTCATTACAAAAATGGGTTCCACGATCGCTTATAATAGCGAGGGGTTCCAAACCGAGAGAACATTTGATTCAAAAACTTCACTACCATACGAGCATCATTAGTAGGTAAAGCCTTAGCTTCCACCCGCTTAGAAAGGTAGTCGACGGCGAAGAGGATATAATTGTTACCATGAGACGATGGGAACGACCCCATAAAGTCTATGCCCCAAATGTCAAAAATCTCACACACTTGAATTATATTTTGCGGCATTTCATCACGTTGAGACGATTTTACTTGACGTTGGCACGAATCACACGACTTCACAAGTGCGTGTGCATCACGATAAATTGTAGGCCAAAAGAATCCGGCATCGAACACTTTCTTAGCTGTGAGATTAACACCGTGGTGACCACCCGTGGGTCCCTCGCGACAAGCTCTAAGGATGTTAGAAGCTTCGGCACCAAAAACACAACGTCGAACGAGTTGATCCGCACAAACCCGAAAGAGATAAGGGTCGTCCCAAAAATAGAACTTGACGTCACGAAAGAATTTTCGCTTTTGTTGTGTCGTCATACCCTTGATTATGAAATTGACCGCATGGTAATTTGCAATTTCGGCAAACCATGGGGTGGTGTCTTTAGAATTCACTACACTGAGAGTCTCGAGAGGAAACGTTTCGGTGATTTCCTTGTTCTCGAAAACATCTTTGTGAGGATCTTCTAGACGAGAGAGATGATCGACCGCTAGATTCTCGGCTCCTTTTTTTGTCAAGCACGGTGACATCAAATTCTTGGAGGATGAGCATCCAACGAAGTAATCTCGACTTAGCATCTTGCTTAGCTAAGAGATACTTGATAGCCGAATGGTCGGTATACATGATGCTTTTAGTTAAGATGAGATAAGGTCGGAATTTCTCAAAAGCATAGACCACGGCAAGGAATTCCTTTTCCATTTTGGTGTACTTTAATTGAGCCTCGGTCATCGTCTCACTAGCATTATGGATAGGACGGAAATGCTTTTCATAACGTTGCCCTAAGACGGCCCCTATAGCATAATCACTTGCATCGCACATGATTTCAAAGGTTAATTCCCAATTAGGAGCAACAAGAATGGGAGCTTCGGTAAGTTTCCTTTTAAGAGTTTCGAAAGCTCTAACACAATCCTCATTGAAATTAAAAGGAGCATCCTGCTCGAGAAGGTGTGTCATAGGTCGAGAGATTTTCGAAAAGTCTTTGATGAAACGACGATAAAAGCCCGCGTAGCCTAGGAAACTCCTAACTCCCTTAACGGTTTTAGGATGAGGTAACTTGGTGATGACGTCTACCTTATCTTTATCGACCTCAATCCCCACTTTCGAGACCTTATGTCCTAAGATGATTCCTTGTTTACACATAAAATGACATTTTTCCCAATTAAGCACAAGGTTGGTTTCTTCGCAACGTTTTAACATTTGCTCGAGATTAGATAAACACGACGTGAACGAATTGCTAAACACTAAAAAGTCATCCATAAACACTTCCATCGACTTCTCGATCATATCGTGAAAAATAGCCATCATACAGCGTTGAAACGTACCCGGTTCATTACGAAGTCCGAAAGGCATCCTACGATAAGCAAACGTTCCATAAGGACACGTAAACGTAGTCTTCTCTTGATCACGAGGGTCGATAGGGATTTGAAAGTAACCGGAAAAACCATCTAAAAAACAACAGAATTCATTTCCCGCGAGTCGCTCCAACATTTGATCCATGAAGGGCAAAGGAAAGTGGTCTTTACGAGTGGCGTCATTTAACCTTCGGTAGTCAATACACACCCTCCAACCGGTCACAACATGAGTGGGAATTAACTCGTTGTTTTCATTGGGCACAACGGTCATTCCTCCCTTTTTAGGGACACAATGGATTGGGCTCACCCATGGGCTATCGGAGATAGGATAAATCATTCCTGCGTCGAGGAGTTTTAAGACTTCCTTTTTGATGACATCGTGAATTTTGGGGTTTACCCTTCTTTGACTTTGAATTGCGGGTTTGTAGTCCTCCTCTATTAAAATCTTGTGAGTACGAAATTTTGGGTCAATACCCTTAATGTCAGAAATTTTCCACGCAATTGCCCCTTTATGAGCTTTAAGAACTTTCAAGAGCGCGGTTTTTTCATCATTAGCAAGACCTTTTGCAATAATAACCGGCAACTTGTCATCACCTTACAAGAATGCGTATTCAAGGTGAGATGGAAGATCTTTCAATTCAAGGATAGGCGGTTCCTCGATTGAAGATTTTTTCTCAACACTCATAACTTCCATCGGCGGAAAAAATGGTGGAATAGAAGTA
>CM046880.1:297826374-297851374 GCA_025667525.1 Glebionis coronaria | reverse complement strand
ATTTTGGTTAGCAACTTATAAGACTAAGAACATACTCACGTTACAAGCGCCTTTAGGCAAGGGCTCTCGTCTGACCCTTTAATGTATCTATAGACACCGAATTAAACACTTTTTGTTATAAAATTATACATCTTTATAGATAATGGTCCACTGAACATGATTATAAAAACTATATTCTTATAATTTTATTCATTCATTTGACCTGAGTTTTAAAAAAAACAGTCCGTTAATGATAAAAAAACCGTCACCTTAGTTAGTATATACACATCCTGAACCGATTTTGCTGCAATCACTTGATGAGATACATCCAATTTTTCCACGTATTTGGTTAGCAACTTTTAAGACTAAGAGCATTACCAGCGCCTTTAGGCAAGGGCTCTCGTGTGACCCTTTAATGTATCTATAGATGCCGAATTAAAAACTTTTTTGTTGTAAAATTATACATCTTTATAAATAATGGTACGCTTAACATGATTCTAACAACTATATTCTTATAATTTTATTCATTTGACCTGATTTTTTAAGAAAACATTCTGTTAATGATAAAGACCGTCACCTTAGTTAGTATATACACATCCTGAACCGATTTTGTTGCAGTCGCTTGATGAGTTGCAGAGGCTTAATCTGCTCATCTCGTCATTCAGGCATGGTTAGTCTCTCATCTCGCCGACATTGAGTGGTTTGGGTGTCGCTGATGCAGACTTAGTGGTGATGGTTTTCAACACTTTTTCTGCTCCACCATATGATTCTTTTATTGTGTTTTGTTACTAAAAGCCTTACTTTTCTTACAGGGTATTAAAACGCAACAAAATAAACTTCTAGAAAATTAATTAAAATATTTATCGTTATTTTTTCAGTAAGGACCAAAAATTACTACACTTTTAGTATTTATAACCCTTTTATAAACAAGTTTGAACAATATATGATAATGTAAACAATAACTATCATGGAACTTGCGTTTTTTGATGTTAAATTATGAAAATTTTGAATTCCAGCACTTCAAGCCAGGTAGCATTAAATCTAGAAGCAAATCCAAAATGATGTAAATGTGAGGCACAATTATTTTAAGTGGGATTACTTTATCAGCTATTTACATATTAACGCAGTTCATATTGTTGATTTTGTGACCCTTAAATGTGAATGGAGACTGTTCTAAGAGCACGTCACAACCAAAGATCTGAAAGTTCGTCGACAATAAGAAGAAGAGATGGTAAGTTTCTCGGCATTTCGTAAAACAAAAGTTATTTCATCTTATACATATCCGGTGTAATTTATCTTATCAGTATTTTACATATGAGTTGGGCTCTAAAATGTTTGGGGTAAACACTTAATTAGCTTTCATCGCATCAAATTGAACAATGGAAAAAAGATATAAAGTTTTCCCACAATTGTTAATCCTTGCTCTTAGTTCTCACATAATTTTTAGACAGAAAAGTAGTTCAATTAATGTTTGAATTTTGTATTATTGCCACATATTTAAACCTTTCATGTGATACAGGTGTCGGTGACAAATATTATGGTCGGCTTAGTTACTCATTTTGTATGTGGAAAATTAGGACCTGCTGCAATTGTCATCGATATTGGTTTGGCATTATCTTATACAACAATCGTCTTTCAGGTAATCATTGATAACTGCAAGTACATTTGGTATATTTTTTACTTGGTGCACGGTTTGATATACTAAAAACCTGTTAACCTTAGGCTTTATTAGTAATGCACAAATTTCTATAAAAAAAATTAAATTTATTACTCGAAGAACATATGCTATGTAGCTTTTAAATGGTGATCCAAATCTACATGTTAAGTAAATAAGTAAAAGTTGCGACCTTTACTCATATAATTGACTAATATCTGAAGTATATCATTGCGTAGACATTGGTGGTTACCGCAAATAATTTGTTACTTCAACAATTTGACTCGCTAATGATAAGTGACACCCAATGATCACTTTAACGGGAACATTCAAGCTGTTATTAATCATGAATAGATGAATTAGAAAGTGATATTTATTAATCATGTATCACCCATTTCACCAGAACCTTTGCCTTTACCATCAGATCCTCAAGCAGTAGTTAAGTCACCACCAGATCATTTTTCGCATTAGCTTTCTCTATTTCTTGCTAGCTCTCGCCTTAGCTCTTGCTGATGTGGAAAAACCCACAATTAAGAGTTTCTTTTAGCTCCTTGAAATTAGATATCTGAAAAGATGTAGTCAATACAAAAAATTATACTCTTTCCTACATCAGCTTTGTAAGCGGGCTTTCCTTGAGCTGAAAGTCGATAATGTTTGTCCTAAATACGTACAACTTTTCATCTAAAAAATAGGCTAAATATCTGACATGTAAGCTCTGTGCAGGATTGCTGAAATATTCTTTAGAGCGATGCTAAAACGTTTTCCCCTTTTTGGTTTGCAGCATATCACGCATCTGTGGCTGAGTAGGAACACGAGACTCTACAGGTTGTTAGGCCGATTTTGTAAGGTTTTACAGATTAAAGCGTTTTGGCGGAAAGTTGAGCTCTTTTTCAATAACACAGAAGAAGATGCTTTTTCAGAAGCATCGTGAAGAAGAAGTGGCAAAGAAAAAGGTATGGCCTTTGTGGACGTTTATTAAGGTTGTGCAGTTTGCATATTTTGTGCGAATCTGACATAAAATTTGATTATTATGCAGAGGGCTACAGATGAAACAACCCGTTTATATGTTGAGTTTCTCGAGTGGTTTCAAGGTTCTACACCTAGGTCAAAAGCTTTTGTTCGAGGAGGGACAAATAACGATTAAAAAGTGAAACGTGATGCAGGTTAGTTCATGTTATAAAGTCTTGCATGCATTTTCGGTTTTTGAAAATTTAATTTTATATAAAAATATGGTGCATATGTCACCACTTTTCTCCCGCAATCCTTCGATCATTATTGCTATCACTTAAAAATGAAAAATAAAATAATCGCACAATTGCCCGGCTTCCACATCATGATCCATCCGACCATGATCTAAACCCGAACAACCTGCAATGGTGAAGTCAACAGACGCCGAGCCCAAGCCTTCCCATGTCGAGCACACATACAGCATTGCAGATGTTCTAAATGAGATGAAGGGACCTGGCCAAGAGAAAGGATCGAGTTAAGCCAATACATAACTACAGGGAGAAAGGATCGAGTTATTTGTCTTGGAGGTCGTCTGCTACAGACTGGGACAGTCGAGCAGGTTCAATTATTATATAAGATGAATCTCCATGTTCAGCTGACTCAGATGGCCTATCAGTGACATTAGGTCTTGAACATCAGCTAAGTTATTTCGGGTAGTATCAGTTGAGCTAGGTTCTGAATCAAGTACCTCGCATTCTGCAACATCTTTGATCTTATCATCACCGCCTTCATTCTCTTAGGCTCTTCCTCGTCACTTCCTTCATTATTATCCTCATTAGGAAACAATTGCAATTTTTTAAAACCAGACCCACCGAGTAAGTGCTCTATGAATGAGAGTTCTCTAGGCCAATATAAGCATAGTCTGACTTGTTGCTTATTTATAAAGAACACATACCTTTGGAATCAATAAACTATTCATGATGTTTAATCTTAGTTAGTTGTTTTCATACACATAAGAAAACGACGATATCTGATCTAGAATACACAAACGGTGACCCAAACCCACAATCTGGTTGGGCCATCCTCTATCGTCTAATAATTATATGTTGTGGTCTGGTCTTTCAGTGATCAAGTTTATCTTGGAAAGACACTGTCGTGGTTATACCTGATCAAGTGTCTAAAAAAGGGCCCCACCAGGACTGCCAAACCTAAGTTTCCCGGGCTTGGTTTCATTCTTAACAATTTCTGTTCCACATAAGTCTTAAAAGGTTTAAATTGTCTGAGAAACCCCAACTCCGTACACCCATGGTTGTCGACATAAGCTTAAACGTTTTCAGAAAAGCTATCGAGTTTTTGGTATATGTTAACTTGGATCTAATAAGTCAATATATCTACACAATAATATATAATCATATCGGTTAGCAAATGAATGAAACCAAAGAATTAAACGATGTACAAGAACATGATGATCTTAAGACCATCAACTTATTAAATGGCAAATTATTGTCCCAATTTTTGTGTCTACAAACAACTAATACTGAAAGTTTATATTAGTTTACCTCCTAAACCATTTCCAACTGCTTAATATCGCCCATGGAATTTGATGCAACCAAAGTGGAAGACTGGTTACGCCAACATACTGATGACACAAATTGTTCTTTATCGTCTACTTCGTCTCCTGAAATTTGATCTACTATGTTGAATTTGTATGACAGCTTAAAGTTTAAAACAAACTCCCGAATACTATTAATCTATTCATGGTGTATTTTTGTATTCACTGGTTTTATAGTTGAAGCTAAGAGCCAAGGGTGTATATGTATCTGTAGAAAAGAAAATGGATTTTATTGTAGCAACTTTACAAATAATCTCTTTTTAATCATTTATGTATGACAGATGTATATTATACTAACAAGGTTGGTGTGGTGAGTCTCTGACGGTTTCAGTTAAGTCTGAGACTGGCGGCGTGACTTACTACGATCGTATACGGTTTCATTTATGTATGACAGATGTATATTATACTAACTTATAGTCTAACTCTGAATACCAAGTAGGCAAGTAATTAGTTTAGTATGATTCTATGAGTTATGAATTTAAGACTAAAGTAAAATAAAAATATGTGTGCTTCTCCTGTGTCTATCGGGTCTTAGGCATCATTAAATATATCTTGACGGTCTTATCTTTTCTTTTTTTGCTGTGAAGATACCTTCCCATTTACCTACAATGGATCGATTTGAATGGTGTACTAACTGAAATCGTTCAAATCATATTATTCAGGTAAAAGCAAAAGGGTCAAACGAATGTATCGCCAGAGTGTGGGTGGATTCAATTCAGGTTGTTATCCTTACTCCTACGGATTGTTTCACCATGTTTGTAGGTTCAGAAAAGGAGCTGATTAAGCAAGAACTTCAGGCGGTTGCTGAAGGTGTGGCTGCTTCTGTTCTTCATTCATCAACACCCTCAAATCCTGACTCGATTAGACGTGGAAGGAGCGAATTTGGGTGTCATTCATACAATAGCTTTAATATTTTTACTGGTTGCAGGTTGCTGAATAGGCTTTATTCTTATGGAATAATGATCACATGAGGAATCTAATTACTCAAAACCGGTGTGAACCTTCCCTTAATCTCCCATTCTTTAAAGAAGAACACATGAGGGCACGACGGATATGTGTGGCACGATTTTTAGCTATTTTTATCTTCACTCTAGCGTTGTTCATATACTTGGTTAAAACTGATTGTTTTTGCAGGTTTATCCGCGATTTCAGATTATTTGAGATTTATTTGATATTGAGTATACCTTGTAATTGGAAAAAAACAAAATGAATTGTACAAAATACAATGTTCTTATTGACACGTTTGGCTGTGGTTGTAAGTTTCTTTTCATGAAAGAAACTGCTTTCTTTTTCAAAGGAACAAAGAATCACGATGTGATCACATGGCCGAGGTTTGATGTTGTAAGTAAACGTTTATACAACCCTTTGGTGGAGCAGTTATAAAATCACCAGGTTGATCATTGATGGTATATGAACAGAAACATTTGGAGCACCTCCTGTTCTCATGGCTTCTCTTATGACAGCCAGTGGGTTGGCATTCTACCATTCTTTTGACTATTAGTAACATCTTGTTATTTCACAATGCATTATTATAGACATTAATATATAAATGTATAATATCATACCAAGAATGACGGTTGAATCGTGCTTTGTCTTAGCAAACTACATTGCATTTTGAAACTAACGACGTGATATGGAAAGTGTAGAATCACTTAGAGAGTTAGATTCGGCTTATATAAAGGGTTACCAAAAAGTTAAGGTAAATGATTATAAAGTTGCGTCCTTTCAGTAAGGATCACAGAAAGCCAAAGGACCATAACCCATAAGGGGACCCCGCTTCACAGATTGATTATAATATGTATAAAAAGACACTGAATCATAAGTTTGGATAAAAAAAAGGGTCATTTTGGTGTGGTATGTGGGTCGGAATAGATTCACGGGACTGAATATGATTAATAATATGAAATACTAAATCACATTAAATTTACAGGATAAGCGACACCATAAACATCAAGTTATATAGACCTTCAACAAGTGCATCACGTCAACCATGTAGGATTTTATTTTAACTTTCTACTTTGTTAGATACACAAATTAAAATATTTGGGTAACATATTATATGAATTTTCATTAATCTTGGAAGATTTCATTCTACTTCGCTTTAAAAGTTACAATGTCAATTTAGTACTGTGATGCTCTCTATCTTTGAAAAATGTCACATTCTGATGATTATTGGCTACCAAGATTAGAACATTACTTAGAAAACATAACACAAGAAAGTTTTACTTTTAGTGAAATGCGGGAAGGCAACATGCATTTATCTTTATTATGTGATTGGAGAACTTGATCTATCAAGTTTGCTTCAACTTGAGAATATCTTTTTCCGTTCAAAATAAGTAAAAACATGAGTCAAAAGAATTTTACCGCCAAAGTAGAAGTGGCACTGGCGGCAAACATTATACATGTAATATATTTTTATGATTTTTTTAAATTATTATACAAAATTTTGAATTTTTAGACTTTTATAAAATTGCATTATTCGGATTTTCAAAAAATCCGAAAATTTTGATTTTTTTTATATTCGGATTAAATTTTAATTTTTTAAAATATATAATTTTAACATAAATTCAAAAATCATATTATAACAAAATATTGGGTTACGGTTTGACTATCAGGCAACCCGGTTAACTCACCGGGTAACGGGATCGATCGTCGGTCAACCCGTTCAAGTCACCGGTTCATCGTTAATGGTTTATTCAGATCAAGAAAAAAATAGAACCCCGTCCGTTGACCACAAATAAACGTTACTTAAGTGTAAACTATAACTAAAATATACTAGAGGTTAAACTACAAATCCAAAAAATAAAGATGCACGAACCAAAACCCTCTAGAACAAGAAAAAAAAACGACCCCGCCCGTTGGGCGGGTTATGACGCTAGTATATATATATATATATATATATATATATATATATATATATATATATATATATATATATATATATATATATATATATATATATATATATATATATATATATATATATATATATATATATATATATATATATATATATATATATATATATATATATATATATATATATATATATATATATATATACTAGTTTCGTAACCCGCCCAACGGGCGGGTATGGTTCGTAAATATTTTTTAAATTATTACATAAATTTTTCATTTTTTGAAATTAAACATAAAGTAACTAATTTGTGATAGTTTTAGTTTTTCGTTTACCCAACAGGTATGTTTTGTCCTTTTTAATCTTTGATTTTGTGTTTCTTTTTTACGTATACGACATTATATTTTATTTTGACAAGCATTACTTATAAGTTAAGCAATGTGTCTTTTCTTGTGTAATTATTAAATGAGATTTTGTATCTTTCACACTTAGGACAACTTGCGTTTGATTAGTGTAACTAACATTAATAATAATTGATTAGTGTAACTAATATTATCAATTAATTTTTGTGTGTTGATGTAGTTTGCCACCATGTTTTTTTTAGCTTTGGAGGGGTTGTTTATGGGTTCAAGCCTCTCAAGTGGCAATTTCTCGTGTGAAGCTGTAAGTTATAAGGTTTCCTTAAGTGGGTCTCTCCTAGATAATCAAGTCTTCATCCTAATGATTAAGCATGAGCAAGTTATCTTTTAAAGATAAAATAAGTGCACGCTTTTGATAAATCCGTCTTAAATTTCAAGTAATAATACCCTATCAAATTCGTAGCCACTAAAATTCAAATTTAGCCATGTACACAAAATAACACACAAACGTACGCTTAATAAAGGTGAATGAAACAAACCCGCCCGTTGGGCGTGTTACGCCGCTAGTAAAATGAATAATCACCTATATGAATATATTTCTAGTTGCATAACGCGCCCAATGGGCGGGTTTGGTTCATAAATCCTTTTTTGAAACAACATTTGTCGATCAGTTATAAAAGTCGATATGTTTGTGTAAACATAGAATCTCCATTCCTCAATCTTTTTATTGTTGAGAGTAGGACATATAGTTGTCAGTGTGTGACTACCGTCTTTGTTAAAAAGAAACCATTATTTGACAGTTCCTAGCCTTAGCTCACCCAATAAGCGGTTTGATTCATAAATATTGCTTTGAAAGAACGTTTTTCGGTCCGTTTTAATGGTTTTCGTGTTTGTGAAAACATAGAACATTCCGCTCTTGTTTGTGACTTTTGAGAGTGGGACATATAATTATCCGCATGAGACCACCATCTTTCTTAAATGCAAACAAACTTGTGATATTGTTTGTCATCAACTTTTAGTATTTGTGATTTTAGAAAAATTTCCACGTATGAAAATACTTTTTTTTAAACTTCATATTATTTAAATCCTTTGAACAATGTTGATTAGTTTTTATGCATTAACATTTGTAATCAAAACATAAGTGTGCTTTATAAATGTGTTTCTTGTTACATTGATTATAAAATTTAAATTATTTTTTCATATCAATTATGTCAAAGTTGTTTTATTATTCATCCTCCTGGATTCATTATATTTTTGTTAGTAAATAGTTTGTTTTTCATGATTGTTTGGGAAGCATTTGCTTATAGATTTTTATGTGGTTAATTTATATGTTTTCGATGATATATTATTCTTAATAGTATTCTTATTTTTTGGGTAATAATTTTATTTATTATTTTTATTATTATTAATTTTTATTTGTGGGTAATAGTTTTATTTATTATTATTGTTATTTAGCTTTTGTTCATTGTTGGATTCAGGAGTTCGATTGACGTTTTCTAAATGAGTTTGTTCATTTGACTTTTCGTAGTCGGTATTCTCCGAAGGCTTTATGTTTTGATTTTGGCAAGGAGACCTTTCATTTATTTTTCTGAAACCAAGCATACTTTGATTCTGTTTTTATTTTAATTAAATATTTTTAAACTTTATATTATGTTGATGTTTCACTTATCAAACATAAAAAAAGCATCATCTTATGTTTACATCTTGCCGTATAATCAGTATGAAAGTATTGTATGAACCCTATAGACATTTGTAATCATCGTCTTAAGTCACACCACACATGTGACTGTCAATCAGTGCCAACTCTGAAGTAATTTATGTTGTACCTCGGGTATGTTTTAGATGATTCATATACCTTCAAAAAATACATGAAATTTATGTTGTACCTCTGAAATAATTTAGTTTCGCTCACTCAAATACTTATAGTACTTAGAAGTTTAATTTCATGTAGTGGTGGGCAAAAAAGCGGTTCATATTACATATTGAGAAAAAAATCGAAATTGTTTTTTTAAACCGATTCGGTGGTTCCTAACAGGTTTAAGAAAATGGTTGGGACACGTTAAACACGATGAAAAACCGGTTAAAACCGATCCGATCCGGTGAAAAATCATGTAAAATCTAAAAAAAACCGATTTTAAATCGATCCGGGTTTAAGTCAAACCAATTTGTTGATTTGTTGACTCAAATCGAACTGATTTAAAAATTCATCTGGTTTTTTTGAAAAAACCGATTTGCCGATCTCTAATTACAGATATGTACTTTATTTTATTGTGAAACCAACTTTTTTTTGAACTAATTCTGAAACGAACTTAATAGACTTTTTTCATATGTAAGGTCAACTGGTCAACAATCGACATTCATTAGGATACTTTTTTTTCTCGATCATTTGAAGTAATGATTTTTGAGCCATCATCTTATGATACATGTTTATAGTATATCTTTTGTTTTCAGCCTTTGTATATGAAACTTTAGATAATTAATGATTTAATGTTTTTCATCCCATCCTTTCTCAAGGCATTTAGTGAGTAATATTGACATAGATGAAAGAGTATTACCTTGCACCAGGTGTCTTCACATTTGATATGCTGCAGACAATCACACATTGGAGCTTGCACTGTTGTTGACTTGAAATATATAAGGAAACTGTAAGGTTTCAAAGTAATTCAAAAATTGTGCTTTGTAAAAGCATTTAAGTATCAGCGTAAACCAAGTAGTTTAACAAAGTAATGTAGGTTAATATCTATTTCTTTACCACGCATCCCCCTTTCGCCATCAATGATTTGCCTTTTTTCTCTATATGATAGGAATGAACAAAGACTTTCTTTTTTGCTCCCATTTAGACTGATGTTTGGACCATTCTTCACCTCCATCTACAAGTAAAATCTACCTATTGAAGCTGAAAACATGTGCCATTGATGAATTGCTGAGCCTCGATTCGTCTCATTATTCTATAAGTCTGATTGATATAATCTTGTGATTGTCTTTCTTGTTTCAATGTTTGTTCAAGATTTTCACGTCCAAGTGAATGGCTTCTAAACAGAAGCGGGACATTCAAAGCACCTGATAAAAGAGAAGTGGTATTTCCTACATTAGCATAATGTCCATTGAATTGAAGCCGAGCACACAGGTTTTCATCACCAATCTGCTCACCTAAATCTTTCACCATTTGTATGGTTAAAATTGGATAAGGTGGACAGTTCAGCTAATACTATTTGTCATCGACAACAATGGAAGTAGATTCATGATAAAGGATCTCAAACAAATCACAACCTAATTTATGGATAACTAATCTTTTCTTTTTTTATAGATGTATCATTAGGCATAAACCAATCCACCAAAATGGAGTACTATACTTTTTCACATTAGATGCCCCTAAAAATCAGAGCCCCTGTGTGGTTGCCATCCCACACAAAACATATTTTAGTTATTTTACTGATAGAAAACACTTTTAGTTAGTCGAGTGTACAGGTTTTTTAATTAATACAAACAAAATATGTCGTCATCGGATCAAATGTAACACTTGAAGGATCTGGGCATCCTATTAAAAACTAAGCCATTGACAGTTTGTCACCATCATCTACAATTTGGAGTGAAGAAATATCATATGTTGTTTGTAGATCATTATTTTTTTATAGGAGTTGAGAAACAAAACTCTTTTACTTTTTCTTTCTCTAACGCATAGCCGACTGGTTTTATGTGCAGCGAGACATGGCATGCGTGCTTCTCCAACAAACGATAGCTTCACGTGCCAATTTGAATTCACAGTGGCCTATAGAGTAATAAGTTTCTTTTTTGCTCGAGTAATTGGCACACGTAATAAGAAAACTACTTAAATTTATGTCTTTAAATTCTTAAATAGTATTGTACTAAGTTGCAAAACACTCGCATGATGTTTGTGACTGCTATTTTTTCTGTTTGTAATTTTCACCTAATTCACCAAATTTGCAGCCTATGTAATATGTTGATATAAAGAGCTTTAAAATCCGATACGTTGTCTATGAATAACAGAAAATAATGTTAGATATTACCTGTTAGACGCGGGAATTGCATTATGTCATGGACGCTTGGCCGAGGTACTCTTGATTCCAGCTGATTGTTGGAAACAAAGTCAAAGTAGTGGTTATCGGACTAACCCACAACCTGATAGGCCCGACCCTATAAGAAAACATAGACTTGGGAGGCTGCACAGTCACATTGGAGCTCAACCTATCATCAAGAAAACAACAATGGATATAATTATTATGTTCAAGATAATGGTTCCGAGCCAGCTTCTATCTATTAGTCCAACATGGAAGGTTCAGCACCTTGGTGGCAACAAAAAAGGCCGAGTGACTGAAGTTGAACCTGAACAGAAATAGGGTATCCGGGTGGGAGAAGCGAGCGACTAGTTCAATGATCTTCATAGGTCCCACCCCAGTCGCCTCCTGTAGCAATGGCGGAAGCAGCTGCCATCAGGCAACCAAAGAAATCACCATACATTTAGAGCACCATACATTGTTATAAGTACATATAGCATTAGTCTACTGTTTCTGGTTGAGCCTAGCAACTGCAGCCATGGTCGTAACCATCCTCACCCGGATAAGGCACACATTCTCTCATTACCAAGTGGTTAAAAGAAATTGGTACATCTGCAGAAATACCTGTAAATCAGCCTATTTGACCCATATCATAAAAACAACCAGATACCTTTAGAGCACCATACATTTTTATTGTTCTTTGTCACCCCATTAGCAGCTGGTTTTGCTGCTTTATGCGCCATCTTTTATCGTACATTTAGAAAAGATGGTTACTAACCTAGTGAGTAGAGGAACATCTTCTGTGCGAATGGATTCTGTGTCCTGTTTTGACCCACAAGAAATATGTATCAGTTTTGACACACCTACTTCATCGGCGATCAAGCTCTACTACCAACTATAGCATTAGTCCTTGACTGTTTCTGGTTCAGCCTAAGTTTTGTTAATAAACTGAAGGTGTGTGCCTGTATGAGAACTCAAAGATAACTGGTATCTTATGTGATAACATTTAGCTAAAAGGAATACATATGGCATACCTTTTTTAGACATGCACACGATAGCTTGATCACAGCAAAGGAGAAGATTACTGTTGGTAAAGTACTAAGGAATTCTGCGTAAAATACCAGGAACCGTTGAACTACATAGGTCTTGGGTTCCCAGGTTCGGATTATTCACATGAAATTGAAACTGGCACAGTAGCTAAAGCACTATTAGCCCACGCTCGCATCTCATTGGCAGTAACCAGAATTGATGTCCTCTTATATATCCAAATCAGTAATCGGCAGAGGTATGCAATTACACATATACAATCAAACTTCTAATATAACCTTATAAAGGATACGAAAAAATATCGTAAACCAAAATCGACACACCTATTGAAAAGAGTGTCTCACAGGTTTTAGTATGTTTTGGTTTAGTATTTGATTTTGAGCAGTATGTATTAATCTTGAACTATTTCTTGTGTTGCACACTTAACTGGGCATATAAACATTGTACACATTACCAAGGCTAAGTAGGCCGGTCGACATTATAGTGAACCCAATAATCTGCTTATCTAAACAAAAAGGGTATCCCGTAATCATACATCTATACATTCGCCGCCAAGCACTCCCAATTTACCCTTTGTAATACTAAGACATATAGGTCTTATCAAAACACTTTTGGACCATACCATGGCCACGTAATTTTGCAAAGGTGAGTGATTATTTAACATTTGAAATAATACTAACAATGAACTCCCTTGATTTCTAACTTTTGCAACCTTAAAGAGTTAAAACTAAACACGATACAATCAATATTCAAGATATAGATTTCAAAATGCTAAAAAGAAACAAATATCCTAAAATACAATAATGTTACTACAGAAAAACCAGACACAAGACACGTAACCAAATCTCCCCAGCAATACATACAGATTTCATTGTAATGAGACACTCCACCTCATGCTTTATAATTTACATAGTGGTACATACCATGCTTGTAAGTCCTGCAAATTAAAAAAATAAAGTGTGCAAATCATCTTTCCAAATTATAAGCTTGGCATCATGTACATGTTATCATGGGACTCTAAAAAATAATATCACATAATATAAAACATAAATAATTTAAACAATCATGTACTTATACACTTGATAAGATTTTAAAGGGAGATCAGATTATTGCACTGGTAACAACTTAACCTTATGACCGAATTCGATATCCAGTAACATACATGAGTTGTAACATACCAGTTATCGATTTACAATTATTTTAGCACTTCTCACAACGATAAGGGATCGATCCTTTTCTAAAGTCGACCTTCATATACTGACCTTGGCTCTATAATAAAAAGCCAAGCATGAGCCTCAAATCAAACTTGGGAGGCTGCACAATCAGAGTGGAGCTCAACCTATCATCAAGAAAACAACAACGGATATAATTATTACGTTCAAGATAATGGTTCAGCGTCCATCTATTACTCCAACAGGGAAGGTTCAGCACCTTGGTGGCAACAAAAAATGGCCGAGTGACTGAAGTTGGACCTGAAGAGAAATAGGTTATCCGGGTGGGAGCAGCGAGCGACCAGTTCAATGATCTTCATGGGTCCCACCCCAGCCGCCGTTATGTCAGTAGGAGCATAAAACTTTCTAAATGAATACCAAAAAAGAGGTTATTATCTTGAAAGGACTTACTGTATGGACTATAAGAACTGTCGTTAGTGTATCCAGAGCCTCCTGAACCACCAGACTTGACTCGAACTCGATTGATGAACTCGCCACGTCTAATAGCAAAAATGATCGAGCGATTCTAGCTGCAGCAGCAGCAGCATCAGATAGAACTGGCTAAATATCTCGGGCCATTATAAGCAGCTGATACAAGCATAGAAATCGGCACAGTTTACATGATCAAATGGTGTAGTATGAAATATACCTATCCTCTTCATTTGTAAATATATGTGCTTCCAAATATTCAATAAGAGTAAATCAAATAGATGGTCTTTAATAGATGAGTACCAGAGAGTTCGGAGTCTGGAATTGAGACATTACAATGTAGATTATAATGCAGCCCACCATCTATACCAGGAGCAATAGTTGATTTACTGAATATCCGATTTAGAGGTGCCCTCTTAGATGCTATGATAAGCCAATATCTAAAGAAATAAGGTGTAATAGTCCAATTAAGCAAACCTTTTATATATATACATTTTATATTTATGCTTAGGGTTAGGTTTACATGTGTGTTTAGAGAAAAAAAATATATGAATGATAAGTAGACATTAGGGTTTATGATAAAAAGAAAACTTATGATAACCATCGTTGGGGTTAGGGTTGCTTGTATGATACCTGCTCCAAATTCTTCACCTTGGTAATAACTCTGTAGAACCAATGATCGAAGAGAGCAAAAAGGAGTCGTCATATGTTTTTTTGTTTCTGAAGATAGACAATGAATTAGGTTTAATTTACAGGAGAAAAATTAATCGAATATATCTTTTATTCCGTAGATAGACAATGAATTTGGTAACCGAATATATCTTTTATTCCGTTTCAGATTGTTAAAAGATACATACATATATAATTTCCAAAATAAATAAAATAGAACTCTATACCCAATAAGATAATGCCACATAGGATATGAGGTGGCGCCATATTATTATCCTATGTCAAACTTAGCCCCATATATATATTAGATATATATATATATATATATATATATATATATATATATATATATATATATATATATATATATATATATAGGGTGAGGTTATTTTCAGAACCAAATAAATGTACAGAACTGCGAGAACCACCTTATTACTCTTAAAATGCACATGTATATTCATCGGGTTAGTTCATTAGGTAGAAATATATGAATTTTTATTATCGTAGGTCACTAGGAACATGTATCCTAGGACCATGCACATGTATTTGTTTTTTATGTACTATAACTATCTTTTCGTTGGATAATATAAAAACACATGTGTACTCTTCATATTGCTAATCATACTCGGTTTTATAACTAACAAAATAATTATTAAATGTTAATTTAAACATAATAATGAACATACATATGTATTGTTAAGAGTATAAAGGTGGTTCTCGCAGTTCTGTACATTTATTTGGTTCTGAAAATAACCTTACACTATATATATATATATATATATATATATATATATATATGTGTATATATATATATATATATGTATATATATATATATATATATATATATATATATATATATATATATATATATATATATATATATATATATATATATATATATATATATATATATATATATATATATATATATATATATATATATATATAGAGTTAGGTTATTGTAGTGTAATAGCTTAAAGTTGTTAAAATGAAAAGTCATCTTAACCATTGGTTTTATCAACTAACATGTGATTTATTTAATATTAAACACAAAACAATAAATCTTATACATAAAAATTGGTATAAAAACACTAAAAAAATTTATACGTAAAAAATTATAGCTGATACATCGGATACATAGTTTTACTTCAAAAAATATTATTAGCATAAATAATCATTTATTCGTAAATTCAGTGATACATTATCACATGTTGCATTCGATATAACAAAATAACTGATAAAGTATGATACACAACCGATACACGAAAAACTAGTAATATTAAAAATTATGAACTAGCTACTCGTACACGAACTAAAACTTCCAAAACACTCGTACACGAACTAAAAAATCATAAACGAACCAAAACTAATCAAGAAATATGATATTTGCCCATTTTCTATTACTTCTCATTTTAACAACTTTAAGCACCTAAACCATTTGATCTAAATTCTATATATATATATATATATATATATATATATATATATATATATATATATATATATATATATATATATATATATATATATATATATATATATATATATATATATATATATATATATATGTATATATATATATATATATATATATGCATATATCTATACATATATATATACATATATACATATATATATATATATATATATATATATATATATATATATATATATATATATATATATATATATATATATATATATATATATATATATATATATATATATATATATATATATATATATATATATATATATATATATATATATATATATATATATATATATATATATATATATATATATATATATATATATATGGGAGCTTTAGCGTGGTATACACCTTAAAATAGGTTACAGTAGGCACACTTCTGAACCATTGGATGATGATAGATGTATCAAAATGAGATTTAAGTAAGCTAATGGCATAAGTGTAATTATATAGGAAAGAAGGGGGCATTATGAATCAACTTGTATATAGTCATTTATGCGTCTGGAAAAAAACGTGCATAACTACAAATCAGTTAATGTATACACAGTTTTTTATTACTAAGTTTACTATATGTTTCTTTTATATCATCTACAACCACGTATTTTAAAACATTCCTGTTACTATGTACATTTTTATTTCATGTTATAACTTTTTATATTTATTCAAAAAATACGATACACATTCATTTTATTGCTGATACTTTTATTTTTGGGAAAATCACTCAAAAATGTAGTAACCTTACCACTTTTTATGGTTATGTGTACTAAACTACTTTTTTTCTCATTGTGTGTATTAAACTTTTTAATTTTGATCATTATGTGTATTTTGAGACGATTCTATGTTGTAAAATTACCACTTTACCCTTCAAAATTTGAAAAAAGTAAGGGTAAATTGGTCACAAAATACACATAATGATAAGAATTTAAAAGTTTAATACACACAATGAGAAAAAAATAGTTTAGTTCACACAACCATAAAAAGTGGTAAGTTTAATACATTTTTTAGTGATTTTTCCTTTATTTTTTTTCAAAGTTATCAAAACTATTGTTTACTTATTATTGATACATGTATTCTCTTTTTTAACTCATATTTTCATAAACGACACAAATTATACATCCAAAATGAGCATGTATATTTCCTTCACTGTATTACTAAATTTTGTACATGTTTTACACGTCTACATGTTTAAAAAATGCAAGTGATACATGCTCACTTCAAAATTATATGACTAATTAGATGAGTACGGTACCGATCTCGTATTAGATTAGTGGTGACGAATTTTTATTGAGCATAAACTAATAATACCAGTATCGTATTGGATGGGATTCGAATATCGGTACCGTACGTGTATCGGCCCCGTACACATATCGGTCTCGTACCGAATTAGTAGTATCGAGTTTTTCAGCTAATTTCGTAATCCTAGTATCATATCGAACGAGATTCAAATTAGTACGATTCAAATTAAGTTTTTAAATTCGAGTCCAAATACTCATATTTGGATTAACTGATTAATAACAATAATCTCATATTCTATTGATTATCCAAAGAACTAGTAAAAAGCTATCTTATCCCAAATCTTTTTCTATCAATATCTTCGCCCATATCCTATTGATACATAAATGTACCAAGTCCCACATTTTGTCATCGTGATTGCTGTGTTCACAGGAAGATCTCAGTTACGGATTTTTATGAAACAAAGATGCAACAAAATGACAACACTTTTACAGAGAGATCTCAAATATCTTAATCTTTTTATTCTAATTTTTGTTAGTGATACATCATAATATATTATTGTTATCCGTACGTTTAACAAATGATTTAGTCCGAGTTTTGTCTTACTCCGTATAATTTTTTGCAAAGTTCGTGTAATGTATTGGTACACATCATCTAAACATAATTCACAAATAGATTTAAAACATTAAAATACTACGAGTAATACTGAATACGAGCAACTAGTATTAAAAACTGCCACACTATCATATTTTTCATCAGTTTTATTGCTACGCGTATAAGAGCGAACAATATAATGACTAAGCGCTTCCTCAAAACCGAGGTGGCACCCTCTTCGGTGCTCGTTGCGACTCGTCATCATACCGCCTTCGTCGGGTGTTTCGTCGAATAAACGATGAAGAAGAAGACAAAAAACATATTCGGTTACCTTTTTTTAAACCCAACTAAACTAAGTAATTGAGATGTACAGAAAGTAATTGAGATGTACAAAAAAGAACAAGTGATATACAACAGAATAAGTGATACAGAGAAAGTGATACTAAACTAAACCGATCGGTCACTATCATTTACAATGGATGGCAGAAAATATGATACAAAGAGTTAAACCGGTGGGGTTTGTCGAAGATTAATATAACTAATATAGTGACACATATTTTTTGATCTTTTTCTCATATAGTATATGTTAGTGAGACATTTTTTTATTTGTTTTGTTATGTATTTAGTGACACATTTTTTATTTGTTTGGTATATAGTTTTGTTATTCTGTATAACATGTACATGAGTATCATGAAATAGATGTTAAAAAAAGTATCATGAAATACATTAATTGCAAAAGAAAAAAAAAGAACAAAAACAAATTGCTTGTTAATATTTCAAATCAAAATTATTGAAAAGTTGTTGTAGGCATGATATCTTAATGGTGTATTTTATATTCAAAAATACGCAATGATTTGTATATTTATATTTAAGGACTTGGGATGGTTTATATTCTGTAGCTGAGAATACGCATGAGTTACGAGACACCACTTTTAAGAAATTTGTGAATTACCCAATTAGCCTTTTCATTTAATAAGAGATTTAATAATAAATTTTTTTTTAATTTTGTGGTTAATGACACATGTCATTATCTTATCGGTGCCTATTATAACTTATTTTAAGAGTGTACACCATATGAACACAAATATATATATATATATATATATATATATATATATATATATATATATATATATATATATATATATATATATATATATATATATATATATATAGGGTGAGGTTCTTTTTAGAACCAAATAAATGTACAGAACTACGAGAACCACTTTTTTACTTAATAATGCACATGTATTTTCATTGTGTTAGTTCACCAAGTAGACGTACATGAATTTTCATCATCTTAGGTCACTAGATACATGTAGTCTAGGAGCATGCACACATATTTTCTTTCGCATGTATCATAACTACATTCTCGATGAATAGTATGAAAACACATGTGCACTCTTCATATCGTTCATCATACACGTATCTATAACCAATAAAACAATTAGTAAAAGTTTAATTTTAACCTACCGATGAAAATACATATGCATTGTTAAGAGTAAAAGGTGGTTCTCGCAGTTCTGTACATTTATTTGGTTCTGAAAAGAGCCTCACACACACTATATATATATATATATATATATATATATATATATATATATATATATATATATATATATATATATATATATAAATATAAATATATATATATATATATATATATATATATATATATATATATATATATATATATATATATATATATATATATATATATATATATATATATATATATATATATATATATATATATATATATATATATATATATATATATATATAGAGAGAGAGAGAGAGAGAGAGAGAGAGAGAGAGAGAGAGAGAGATGGGATCAATAGAAAACCTCATATAAATAGAAAACCAAGAAAACCTCCTTCCAACCATTGGATCAAATCTCCTTCCCTTCCCTTTTTTAATTCTAAAAAGTTCAGGGGCCTTTTGTCACTTTCTTTGTTTTTCAAGGTTTATTTTGTTATTTCTAATTTCTTGTGAGTTTGTTGATCGGGTTTTTTTTATTGTTTAACGTTTTTGAATTTTTGATTACGAACACTTATAAAGTCTTGCTTTTTGAATGTTTTATATAGAACGCGAAGACAATTTGACTATTAAACGTAAAATTACATTTTCTAAGCAAATTTAATAGTAAATTAATTACAGGCCAGAGACACAATATGTTATTACACAACTATTCCACAAAAGCAATTACATCAATTAAGTCACAAAATATAAAACGAAATACGTTATACAATACAACTCGTAAGCGTGTACGCTTATGCTTTTTAATCGGGTTGGAAGCAATCCCGATCACCATCTTCTGGAGAGAAAATTTGTTGAGAACTTAAGCATCAAATCCCTTTGAGCCCACGAGTTTAAGTTCCTAAAGGCAATATTTAGAAATCTCGTTAGTAGTATACGAGGTGTCTAAACATGATGTGATGACAACAAAAATAGATGCATAAGTTGTTTTAGTATCGAACACTCTACTTGATCGAGAAGATTGTGTATACAATGTATCTGCTATTAGCAGATATGCAGCTAGATAGGGGAAGAGTGTCGTAACAGATTGATCAAGCTCAACTGGTATCTCCTTTTGAAGATGATGCACATGCTGCAAATAAACTTAAGAGTTAAGACATGGCAAAATAACTATTACTAAGAAGTGTTACAACAGAAACTAAAAATAAGTTGTTGCAAGTGTTTTAAGAGGGTATAAAAAAAGTAAAGCATACATACGTATCAAGCATTCTCTCGAAGATTGCTTCTATCCTGGGGTCTACAACGACAGATTCTTCCTTTGTTCTCACAGATGCATACTCGCCAATTTCTTTGATCTAATCTTTGCTATATGTAATCATATTACCGAATGAACAGGAGATCAATAATCTAATGTACTATGCTAAGCAAGAGTATAAAACCGATGATAATTGTACATAGTCAATGCACGCTTTGTCAATTATCAGATTATTGAAGACAGTCGGGCTTTGTAATGACTGGTAACCTACGACATACAACACAACATAAATCGATCCATTTCGTGAGCACCCACGCATATAGATTTAACTACAATGCACATCTTCAGTTTTACGGCATAATACATAGCAAACAGTAAACTAATCCACATTTAGAGTCACAAATCTCAACGGTGCGGTGCAGCAAGGTAAAAGAACATGTCAGTGTGTTCTGGTGTTAGATGTACAAAAGCCTACTTTTTGGTTTTGAAGAAGGTTACTAGTTTTCATGGGTCGTCGTACTATCTACAATTACCCTCTTCAATTATTTGGCTTCTAAATTCTAACTGCGTCTCTATTTCATCTATTCACATATTTTTGAGCTATTCATGAACAAAAACACCTATCTTTCTTCAATATTAGGAAAATTTTCAAACATGTTCAGTAATACACATCTAAAAGTGTATTTATATATAGAGAGTGATTTCCATTCTGTTTTAAAGGACATAAATTAATTATTACGCTTAATGAATTATAGAAGACGAATTCTAAACACCCATATTGATTGATCATATCCCGACTTAGGAATTATATAACCAACCAGCTTTATGGAGCAAGTTAAAAGTTTAGCAATCAACTGATATAAGCTGAAGTATGAAATGAGAGAGAAGAAACTGAACGAATATCTGAAGAATCATTATCAGTTGTAATCATGGGGAAAAAATATTACATCGACAATTTTATCAACTTCTTTATTAACTGCATGAATGATTTTCATCAGTTCAATTATTTTCTCTCTTCTAGCATGTCCATAAAAGTATGTCAATTTAGAAACTGTAGTATAATAACCAAGTAACTCAAACGGATGCACAAAGACATACAAATAGATGCACTAAAACATACAAACAGATACGCCAAACGATACAAACGGATGCACTAAACAAGAACCTCAAACCTATGTTGACATGCAAATGACTTCTTGGAAGGCAATTACAAATAACTAGGTTTCTAATAATCTAGGTAACTAGGTAAGATCAAGAGGACATGTTGTTGACTAATATTTTACCACAGGCATACAAACAAGAAACGTGTATCTAGTCCCTTACCAAAAAAGAACAATATAACTTGCATCGATCTTATGAGCGACGCGCCACAACAATTTGGAGCAAAATTTGTTGGGCCTAAAGTCCCTTTTCCCAAAATAAAAATAAAAATATGCAACAACCTTCTTATTACAATATTAGTTTAAACCCGCAATAATCAAAATTTGCAGCTCAAATAAACATTAAAACGTTCAAGACACACACACTCTCATGATAATGACTAATATCTAACTTGAAACCACTGATCCAATAGACTTTGTTATTTCTAGTTGATCTAAAGGTCATTCATATCAATTTTATTCACACTATACGTGATTGATGACTTGGTTCAATATTCATGCAGATGCCATGATCATGACTAATACTGATTGATGCCCAAATCCTGAACCTCTATGCCATGATATTTTGGATGCCCTACTGTGATACATACAAATGCACCAAAATTACCTCAAACGGATGCATTAAATGAAATGGGACCTACCTAAAGACCAAATATCTAACTTGAAACCATAAGGTATATAAGAAAGAAGCTCAGGACGCATGTAACAAGGGAGTTTCCATACCCTAAAACTGGAAAACATGTGAGCAAAAATTTTGAGTGTCCAATCATCACTTTAACAGTCTTATGCATGCATTAAACATATAAATTAGGGCTTACTCAAGTATTTGACATGATTCCTTATCTTTAAAAAGATTCAAATCATAGTACTACTACTCTCATAAATGTACTTTTTAAAATATGATGCCCTAATGTTCATACAATGCGTTTGGTTGAGATGAGTTCTGAATGATGTCAAGAATAAGGTGCTTGAAATACTCTGTTCCAAGGGCAGCCACAACCTAGATAGTGGGATACATGTTCTATAGTATGATCCAAATCGGCCAATTCCTTACTAGACTAAACACTAAGGGCCCGTTTGGTTGATTAAATGTTTGTAATGTAATTGTAATTTATAAAAGGAATTGTAATGTGAATGAATTGTAATTGTAATGGGTAAAATATTTCATGTGTTTGTTTGACAAGATCAAATGTAATTAGATACAAACTCATTTGAATATCTTTATATAATTTAAAAAATATGACATGTGTTTAGTCTTAATTGGTTTATTTATACAAGTGGGTAATTTCTTTGTAAGTTAAAACTTTCATCCATTATACCTATGTAATTGAGATTACACCAATATGGTGGGTCCAATGTAATTTATAAAATTACAATTACACTCTTTATCAAATCAAACACATATTGGAATCAAAATTACATTACACCAAATTACAACAAAAAAGTGAACCAAACAGGCTTAAAGAATGAAATGAATTTTTTTAGCAAATATAATAAGCTAATTACTAGTTTAATATTATTACGCGAGTATTCATATGTACATACAAATGACTAAAACATGACACATAATACAGTATCCATATGCTATGTGCAAATAACTTGTAAAGGTAATTCATGTGTTAACAAATGTAACAGAAAATGAAGCGTAAACTAACCTGCAATAGAAGGATGCATGATGTCAGTGGTCTAATAGAAATAGCGCCACGAGGCATTGAATATTTATAGGGTTCCATCCAACCAGCAATCGCTCTTGTAGAAGGAAACACGACATGATAGAATGAAGTTGTTGGATTATAACCAAGCACGATGATGACCAATCTACTTCACCACGTCCTTAACTTCTTTATTTTTCACCTCAGCCTTATAACTTCTGATATGTTATGTTCGGAAGACCTTGTTCATTACTAGCGAAACCTCTTGGTCGTAACCAGAGCAAGGCTCATCAAATGGAGCTGAAACCTTTTCTAAGCGAATCTGGTTTTATAACGTTTCATGTTAAATTTATCAGCAACATGCATTTGACATGAAAATGGATGCAAGCAGATGCCCTTAAATGATACAAACAGATGACCTTAAATGATATGCACAACTACTCCTAAATCATACAAACATGTGCCATGAATTAATTCATACACTCAGATGCTATTTCAGGAAACAAACCGATGTCGTAAGTTAATTCAACTAGCAGATGAATGCACACAATCTGCACTAGAAGATATGAAGTTGTTGGATGATAAAAATGGTTTAGGCTTTGAAACTATTTTTTAAAGTACAAATGAACATCCTAGGTTCACTTTTGTGAACGGCGACTAAGATTACTCACTACCACTAGTCACGTAAGTAATCTTGGTTAACAAATGTGTATCAGTTTGATCCTTTACTTGATTTACGAGTAGAAACTTGCAATGTTGTATTTATTGATGTCAATAGCACCTGATATGCCATTTACAAGGATAACAATGAAAGGAATAAACTGTAAAATAGTAGTTGTTCAAGCATCAATTAGAGAAATCATATGCTACATATTGTCCTTTTTATGTACATGAGAACAATTGTACTATAAAAAAAAACAACAATTGTACTATAAAAAAATACGACTCATAACAGATAGATGGTTCCCTTAGGGACATATGATCTACATCCTATGGTGCATTTCACACAGATCACTTTCCTTCGTTACTCGAGAGAGAGCCACAACTAGAAATTCTATACAACAACTGACGTCCATGTGGAGCCACAGAAGTAATGCAATTCATACCTATTCGGCTAATCTACAAAACATCTTCACAAATGACATAAAAACAAATGCCTTAAGAACTTAGTGATACCCTAATGATGCTCATCGATGCGCTAATCTTCTATTATTTTTCTGTGATGTTAGTGTTCAATGTATGTACAAACATGGACGCAGCCACATACAGTTTGAATATCAAATAATCATGGTGATAAGGTGATCAAAACAGGGACGCAACCACATTATAGTTAGGATAGGGCATGGCCAACTC